>NW_019290833.1:26832-45684 GCF_000500325.1 Leptinotarsa decemlineata | reverse complement strand
TGGCTCGAGATTGATTCGGAGCCCGTAAAAAAGTTCAGCTCAATAACTTGAAAAACAATTCAAGTCAACTCACCTCGACTAATCTTGAAATACCGACCGCGAAGGATGAAAGATCGCAACTAAAAAGGTGTTACACGGAACGCCAAATATCCAGCACTTCGTGAGCTACTCTGTCAGCTACAACACCTGTTAGGGCACCATCGCCAGTGTCACGCACACCGTCCCATCCTTTACCAAGTTGGCGCAGCGTCTTGTTAAGAGGATATGGCTTTTAACAAAAATTGTAGGGAGATATCCTGTAGATATCCTGATGTATATTTGGATAATATATGGTTATGTAGGGTATTTTCTGTACATTTCATAAATACTTTGGAAATATATGACGAAGTGATATTTTTAGTAATTCTTCCAAAACACTTAGTATGAACTGAAACTCTTTTTCTACATATGCCTTCTACACTATTTCTGTTGGTTGTATTTCTGTTGGTTGTACATGAAATTGCGGGGTATAAAATATAATAACACACTTGCCTTTTTGCCTCTTAGCACCAATCTGGATAAAATTGCAAGATGAAGCATTGAATTTGTTCATGGAACTAGGACTTTATGTCATGAATGAGTTGAATCTACTCATATCATCAAGGACAGTACGTAATGGCATTCATTCGCTTATTTGATTCAATCCCAGCCAAAGGAATATTTTTGTAAAAATATACCCCTTTCGATTGTTGTGAAAATTTTATTCATAAACGTGAGGCATGGTTTTTTGGAGGATTAGTTTTGGAGATGTTTATGACTCTGCAAAGATACAGAATTTATTAATTATCCCATCTAACAAAAGTGACATGTCTTTAAATAACTGTGAAATACTCCTACATGATCACAATATTTCACTATATATGTTACAAAATTCTGTTTACAACATGGAGTATTGTATTTGTTTATGTTATCTTCGTTGAATAATAGTGACATTGGGTTGACATGAGAGTTCATATGTAAAAACGTTAAAATTCTTTTTATTTATCTGTAGAAATTGTTCGAGTCTCAAAGTGGCAAATTCATTCTCCAGCAGAAATATACTTGAAAATCATCAAAACATTATTTATTTAGGGTTGAAATATCTGAAAATCTGAAGGAACGCTGGAGGATGGGTAGGGGTGAAATTAAGAGACAAACTGTTGGTAATCAAGATTTATTAGTTCAGCACGTTGAGTAATTTCAGTTTGTGTTCGAAAAACTTACCTGCAAATTCTATGAAATGGTTTCCTATATCGTAAGCCTGGTAGTTGAAACCAGCGTATTCATAATCTATAAAAGTTACAGTATCTTTGCTTTCAGTATAAATTACGTTTCCTAAAAGTAGATCGTTATGTGCGAATACAATAGGAGTATTGAGTTTTTCTAGAATGCTCCTCAATTCCATTGCTTCTTGAATTATTTTAGACTTATGCGTCACAGAAGTTTGATACCTGGAATCAATTGGAAATCATGAATTTCAAATATCTTTCGTTGGAACCTTTAGTTTTCGCAAGTTTTACATATACACAATCAATTGTTAATCATTACGTATTATTCGTGCCCATTTGCCTGAGAAACATACATACGAGTAGAAGAGGAATATTTTTCAATATTATAGCTCATCGTGTAAAGAATGGAAAATACACAAAAAAGTAGAATTGTAGAATTTTTTGAGGTTTTTGCTGAACTACTAATATTTTACATCACATTATAATTTTTTTCTATTAGAAAGCTCAATCGTATTCACTGGTATGTAGGTTAGTCTGACAGTCCGAGTCTCTGAATATAATGATTTGAATGACATTGAACTGTAAGAAAGCCTCTTAGATATTGTAGTTCATCCCTACTGTAGTCCAACAACTGTTTGGTATCAAGCTTCGAAGGGTAAATAAACGCTTTGAAATGAGCCAACCCTGGAAGATTCAGCCAGAAGTCCATAAATCTTCTTGCCATCCAGGTGTTCAATCTTTGTTTGACAAAGCCTAAAGTGATGCCAATGACAGATTCTGGTTCGATGAAGCTTGCAGCACCCTCCTCTGCAAGGGAGTCAGCAGCCTCATTGCCTTCCAAGCCAGTATGGCCAGGAATCTAGACCAGAGACAATCTGTTAAGTCTTCCTATCGAGGAGAATCGATTTTGGCAATTTGCCACCAATTTAGAGGTTGCTCTGTAGGAGCCAAGAGCTTCCACTGGTATGTAATTATAATATTCAACTGGGACGGTAGCCGGTTGGATTGGCGTGAGTGGTCTGCTCCATTGTGTTACGAAGCAGTTTACTTCTGGCAGTCGCCGAATACGACACTTTCCGAAAAACTTTTTCGAATAAGTTGGGGTAAGTTGGTAAATCCTTCCCATTGAGGAATAATTTTTTTTTCTGAAAGTAGTGGAAAAAACTGGAAAATTTTTCGATTTTTTTTTACAATGTTCAAATTCACAACACTTTCGATTGGTGTTTTCACGATTATTGTGTACAACATTCTAGGAACAGTCTACATAACAAGAAAAAACAATTCTGGGGCTGGAACCTGAAGCCTCTCCAAAAAACAGTTAGGTCAAAAACCAAGTTTTTCACTGGACCCCAGACTCCAATACATAAATCAACACATCTGAAATGTCCGGATAGTGACAGAGAACATCTGTTAAGTAACACCTCATCACTAGGCGGGCCTAGCAGAGGTGTAGCTATAAAGAGAAAAAGATATATTCAAAAATCCAGAAGATATCTAAGGTCTTCAGTAAACCCGAGACTCACAAGAACATACATGGGATTTCAAGGAGATCCAAAATTGTTGGAGAAAGTACTATCTGACGCCTGACCCCAATTTTGTTCCACAATACGAAACAGAGGAGGCTTCAGGCACACAGGATGATCCCAAAAACCAGGAAATTCAAACGAACAAAGCAAATGAACCAGAAGATAGCAAAAAGATGGAAGTAACCGACCTGGAGAAAAGCGACAAAAGTGTTATGCAAAATTTGAAGAAACAAATGGAAAGAAGATATCTCGGTAAAATACACCGGAAGATCCATGCTTGTATACGCGCGTACGCGCAAGGATCATTACCTGATCGTTAACACGTACATCCTGCCAGGGGACAAAACACACGCGTTTGTCCTCCGGGGGTTAGACTACGCTCCACCGGTAGCCGTATCGGCCGTATATAGATTGAGAACGGATAGAATTCCCCTTTATTAGCTCGTAACCCACAAGAACGTCACACTCAATTTTCAGAAACTCAACGTTTCACGTGTCCTTTATACCAGGGTCATGGGAGTTACAAATTAACAGCAGGAGGCTGGTGTAATGTCATAGATGCCAGCTTTGGTGTGCTGAAGGACACCAGACGTATGAGTGCCGGAAGCCTAGAACGGAGCCGTGCATTCGTGCAACGAATGATTTCTTCAACTTCATGGGGGTGCTACTAGCCCACTGGAGAAGTGGAACGCGTTTGCGACGTTCGCAGGTGTTGTCAGCAATTGCAACTTCCAAATGCCTATGAAGGCACGCATGCTGAATGTAAACGGAGTTAATAAAAAATACTCCAGTGTTGTTAACTCCATTCATCCTCATAATGTTTCTATCCGAAACTAAGCTGCAACAGAAACAAACTACGAGGTTTCACCACTGCCGGATAGACCGCCCTGGTGGGGTGCCTATCTTGATAGGCACCGGAGCAGCATCGAACATGTTGGTATCAAGCTTGCTGATGGTACCTGCATGCTTGTGGTATATACAACAAGCCGTATGGACGCTCCACTCACATGATTTGGACAATCTGTTAAACACCAACACTACCCAGATTGTCTGAAGCATGCGGAGGTGGTTCATTCAGAAGTCTGGAAAACGAAAAAGTCTGCACTGCAGCTGGAAGTTAGCCCAAAAACCGTATGGAGAGTTCTACATTATTCCTATTATTCGGTACTCTATAATTATTAATGAAAAAGAATCTCTTACGAACTGTGGATTTTCAATTTCAAGAGCATTTGTGAGTATGTTTGTGAGGAATTTTGCAAGTTTACTTTTGAGTGCATCTCATACATGATAATATCGATCACATTGTTGGTTTATGTCTTTTTGGCAAGGAATAAAAACGAGGAGTTATCAAATTATAGATCATGAGAAATTTGGAGGTGGAAATATCTATTAGTTTTCCGTTTCTAAAGTTAGAAACAATTTTGTTTTCTGACTGCAATCCACTAAGGATTTATCAAAATTCTGCTTTACTTTCCCGAAGTTTTGCTTCTAATGAGAAGCTTTTTCAGGGCCTATAATTTATAGAATTGTGGATTTTTTCTTTGAATAACATTACAAAATTATATTATTTGCACTAAAGATGAGTAAAGTACTCCTTGATAAGTATAAATTGTACGGTTTTAATCATCAGCAACTTTACTTCCAGCCCCATGTTGCTTCTGCGTCCTATGATTGGTGACAGGCGTTGTGTGGCGTGTCTAGCCATTCCTATTCTATGCCGTATGTGAGACTGAAATGTTAGTTTCCTGTCTAGAATGACCCCCAGGTATGTCGCTTTGTTGGTCCACGGAATCTCATGTCCGTTGAAGGTGACGTTGCCTTCTGGTTGTACACGGCTGCGAGTGAACATGCGCTAGGCTCGTGAACATGCGCCGAGTGTCCGCGTAGAGCGCCAACTTGTTGAAGTTGTTCTTTGGCTTCGGCACGTCCACTGTGTATACGGAGAAGAGGTGTGACGAAAGGACTGCTCCTTACGGGACCCCTGCTTCCAGTAGTCGAATTGTTGATAGTTCGTCTCCTACTCTGCAATGGCATCGCCTGTCAGCTAGAAAAAACTGAATTAATATTACCATTGGTTTTGAATATCCAAAATCGCCCATCTTGGCCAGTAGTCCGTCATGCCAAACTCTGTCGAACGCCTTGGAGACGTGTAAGAAGATAGCTCCGGTGTTGTATCCTTTGCCGAGGTTGAAGCCTTCGGTCGCAAAGTCTACTACCCTCAGGGCTTGTAGCTCTGTGGAGTGTTCTGATCTAAAACCGAATTGCTCATCCGGAAAGATTCCTAGCTCTCTGGTTTGGTCTTTGAGTCTCTTCAAGATGACACGCTCCGCCACTTTGCTTATGGAAGGAAGTAAGCTAATTAGCCTATGATTGTCTGGGAACAGGTGGTTCTTCTTAGGCTTCGGGATGTGGATTACCGTTGCCTCTTTGAACGGGTATGGGAAGTGCTGCAATCTGAGTATAGCGTTTATGATGTTGGTTATGGCTGCTATACCCTTGCGCGGTAGGACTTTCAGTGCCCGATTTGTTATTCGGTCCGGGCCTGGTGGTTTCAGAGTGGATAGACGTCTTAGGATGTCTTTCACTTCCTCGGGAGATGTCGGGGCCAGGGGTTGCGCGTTGTCCGTTCGTTGTCTTAGCTTTCGTACCGTTCTTTCCACCTGTCTCTCTATTTCGTCTATTTCGTCCGCGAATGAGTCCGCCTTCTCCTGGTCAGAGTAGACGATTCCTTGCTCGCCATGTATAGGTGGGCATGGCTGTCGAGATCCATGCCTGAGTACTTTCTGCATTCTCCATGCAGACTGGTCTTCAGTGTTCAGTTCTTTCTTCTCTCACGAAGACACAATCTTTGGGATCGACAGAAGACTCAACCCACGAATATCAAACCTAAAAGAGGTTCCCCATTATCCAGGGTCGGGCAGACATGGAGCAAGTGCATGAGATGGTGATAAATTTTGTTTTTGCAATAAAAAACTGAGTACAATCCAAAGACTGAATTAGGAATTATATTCCACGTATTTCATTAGTTCGGACTTCCATTGTCTAATATAATATATATTGATTTGAAATCCCTGAAAAAAATAAATATCCAATTTTATTGCCTCAACGGTGTATAAGTTCTTTGGTTATATCTCACTCTTAAAATTGAAATGTGTCTATGAAAGTTTTTTTATTTGTGAGTATGACCATGCTATGCATCGTATTAATATTTTTCGAAAGAGGGAAAGTGCACGTTATGATATCGTGCACTTTCCCCAATTTCCTAATGGTACTAATATATCCAATATTTACGTTATTTACATATTTTTCAATAGTTTTTTGTTCAGAATATTAGACGCGATATCTAATCTGAAATTTTAGTGGTCCGGTTTTTTGGAAAAGACTAATTTAATTCGAAACTTCGTAGGACATTACCCAGGTGAAACTAGAAAGTTCAAATCATTTTGTTGGCCCGTCATGCACGTACAGCGTTTTAATGAAGGTTCATAGGTTTCCAGAAAGGAAAGCAATGTTACCCTAGCCCTACCATTAGCGGCCACTCATTTGCCCCATCTTTTCTTACTGGGCCTTCTGTCTTATCACATTTAAGTACTCTGTTTTCCCCACAATATTTTATAGAAGGTATTCTATAATGTTTGTTTTAGCCTCACATTCACAGAAATTTTCTTCAACTTGATATATTCAGCGTTGTAAAATTTGTCTATGTTTTGGTACTTTATTCATTTTGAAAACAGAATTACATGCGTCAATGAATCTCTAGAAAAATGAGTTACTGTTTTAAAATTTATTGATAATATATATAACTCATGAACAATTTCAGTAAAATAATCAGCTAGGGTATTTCAGGGAAAGAAATTCCTTTTTTCTGTAGAAATATTCATTAAAACGTACAGCTGCATATCTGAAAATAAAAAATGGTTATAGTAAACTGAGTTATGTTCAATATCAGTTTATGATACTATAAATGTAATTTCTTTAGAAGTATCCGGATTTCTGCAAATATTTCGAACTGAAATACTCGGTATAGTTCCATTTTGTATTTATAGTTTGTGACACATCGAGCTTCCATTAAAGTTTGGGATAGGTGGTGAAGTCATCAAAAATGATCTGTACAAAAGATTCAGATATTGATGAATTGGGCTTTTTTGAAATATGCTTCAATATACAGGGCACCAGATAGAAGCGTGGTGTATCAATGTTAGATTTGTTTTAATAAGTGGCATATTTTGTTTTCCATATTTAGAGTCTGTCAGAAAAGTTTTTTTCAAAAAATATTGAATGGTGCGGNAGGTTATTGTTTGCATTATCATTTTATAATTTAAAAAGAAAACTACATTTTTGATGTTACTTTTGGTATAACTTCTGAACGACTCAACAATTCTATATTTTTCAAAAGTACTTTCCGGGCAGAATCCAAACATGGAAAGCAAAATTTCTCATTGCATTTTGAAAACCTACAATTGATACGATACGCTTCTTCTAGGTCAACCTGTATGTTGAAGAATACTTCAAGAAAGTCCAATGCATTGATATCTAAAACTTGTATACTGAACATTTTTTGATAACTTCACACTTTCATTTCAAACGTCTGTCTATGACATGGCAAAATCATCTTATGTCCTAAATTATCAATTTCAGTTCTTCATATCAATAAGAATTGTCAATTCGTGGTCACAAATCAGTATTGATCAATTAGAGGAACTCATTTTGAAAATATTATTGAGAAAACAACTCCCGTACAATTTATAATAATAAAATCATAAATGACTGATGAAGTGGTGTATTGAAATCACACGTTGAAAGGTAAGACCTCGTTAGTCCTTAGCTCGCACAAGTTTCGACTTCTGAGGGTTGTCGTTCGTAGGGCTGCGATAGCTGGTTAACGGAAATGCATATTTTAAACATATTTAAACATATTTTAAACATTTCAATATCCGTTCCAATAGAGTACTCATTATGATCTATGTTATATGCAATAAGAGAAAGGCTCTTGTCCAGAACTACGTCATAGAAATAATGCAGTTCCAATTCAACCTAAAGTTTAGCACGATCACGTACAGTGGAATCATTCAAGAATCACACACTCAGTACAGACAACACACAAAAGATTCTAGCACTAGTCTAAAAAGCAGTTCTGATGGAAGTTGTCGCGAAAGTTATGCAAAACCTAAATTTGACATAAATATATGAAAATTTGTATGAATATTTTCCATTACTTTCCAAACTTTTTTTGATGAAAATATGCATATAACTGTTGGTCATTGCCTCAAGCTTTTTATATATCATTAGTAACTAGTACTGAAATGTGTCATTTACCACAAGTAGTACATTTTTCAAATACCAACTAGCTGAATGGGTTTCTTTAAAACTCACCCTATGTAATCAAATTCGATGTAGGAATGCTCTGCTTGAATAAGGGACCATACTCCCCAAAAAATGTGTGCTAATAGAGCAAATTGATTCACTTCAACATATAATTTCTCTATTTCCAAATTACTTGGTTCCATTTGATTGAACTCACGGAGGTATATCTTCAACCAATCCCTTTGAAATTCTTTGGTAGGATATTTCGCAAAGTCTGGACTTTCCAAACCTCGCCTACTCTTTACATTATAGATAGGTTTACTTACTTAGAGTATAATATCTGGAAAGGGTAAATTTGTTATAGATTATAATCTGCCAAACTCTTGTAAGAGGACCGAAACAAGGTTTGTCTTACTTTTGAAGATAGTTAGCTAATAACATTTACAATAAATATCTACCAAACAATGCATTCAATACTTTTTCTTGTAAATGTGTCAATAATAATAGTAAACGTTTTCACGCACATACTAAAAATGAAAATATAAGGGATGAAAATGAAATGAGTCTGATGATTTTGATACATATGTACTAAGAAAATGAATAATCGGAATTTAAAACATTCATCTCTCACAGCGTTCCTACATGGCAGGATCTGGCAAATGCTTGCCGAGAAACAACAGTTATATCCGACAGACATTTGTGCAAATTTCCTCGAAGAGAAAGTTTTTTCAGATGCTTCTCGTTTGCCTACAGCAGGACCTCCCTGAAACCAATCGGATGATCACCTATAGACTGGCTTCGAGGTGTTACTCGTCGTTAGTACAGGAAAGATCGACAGATCCGACCAAGAAAGCAGTGTTTCCGTGAGTCCGGGATTACCTCTACACTCCAGGCATATACGAAATCTTCATCTAAGACACGATATATTTCAACTCTAATCGAAATAGTTATTTTCTTGGTACGTGTCAGACTTAGACGTAGATATTAGACTCACTTGTTGTATGTTAGAGTTTTAGAACACGAGATAATTCTTTTCCGCTTAGGGTTCTGTTCATGAGATGGAACTGCTACTGTAGTTAAAACAGATTTTGTTTCAGGGGAAGGTTTGGCATATGCGGTGAATTGTCGGTGAAGTCAGTCAAATCCTGAATATCCTGCTGGTTAAAGCTGTCCTGCACTAACAAGGAGTAGTACTATAAAACCAGTCTAAAGGTATCTCACTCGATTGGTTGTGAAGAAGACCTGCCGCTGACTGCCGACAAGCATCACCAAGAATTCTGTCTGTGAGGAAAGTGTACAAATGTTTGTTGGATGTAATTCAATATCCGTCGTTGGTTATTTTCGGCAGGGATTTGTCAGAATCTACTTAATATTATTGGAGTTTTTTCCCAACACCAAATGGTTATTTTTAACACCTCGAGATGTGTTTCGATCACCACGTGCCGAGGTGTTGAAAATAACGATTTGGTGTTGGGAAAAATCTCCACTAATATTCATTACTACACCAAAGGTTCCAAACAGTACATCATAAGAATCTACTGTGTAGGAACGTTTCTGAAGGCGAATGGTTCCAATGTCAATCCCAAAAACACATTTATTTTCCTAATAAATGATTTCACTTCAATTGGAATTTGAAGTGAAATCATTCTAACCTAAAAAGAAAAATCAGTTGGTGAACTTTCGAAAATAAACTACCTATTACTGAAAGAGACAATATTTGAACGTGAACGAAACAAAATTATCAGTAATAAAATAATTAAGCGAAAATTTTATAGGAGGATTTTGACGTAACCTACAAAAAAAATGATGATTTGGGCAGAAGACAAAATTTCGGTTCCAAAAATATCAAGACTATGTAAAATGACTTGTGATTCTTGTTCCAAACTTTATATTTTAAAGAGAAAAAGATATATTCAAAAATCCAGAAGATATCTAAGATCTTCAGTAAACCCAAAACTCACAAGAACATACATGGGATTTCAAGGAGATCCAAAATTGTTGGAGAAAGTACTATCTGACTCTTGACCCCAATTTTGTTCCACAATACGAAACAGAGGAGGGTTCAGGCATACAGGATGATCCCAAAAACCAGACAATTCAAACAAACACAGCAAATAAACCAGGAGATAGCAAAAAGATGGAAGTAACCGACCTGAAGAATAGCGACAAAACTGTTATGCAAAATTTGAAGAAACAAATGGAAGAAGATATCTCGGTAAAATACACCGGAAGATCCATGCTTGTATACACGCGTAAGCGCAAGGACCATTACTCAATCGTTAACACGTACATCCTGCCAGGGGACAAAACACACGCGTTTGTCCTCCGGGGGTTAGACTATGCTCCACCGTTAGAGAAAATTGAGGATGACCTTAGCAACGAACGTTAAGTCAACGTATAGGCCGTATATAGATTGAGAACGGATAGACGTCCCCTTTATTAGGTCGTAACCCACAAGAACGTCACACTCAATTTTCAGAAACTCAACGTCTCACGTGTCCTTTATACCAGGGTCTCATGGGAGTTACAAATTAACAGCAGGAGGCTGGTGTAATGTCATAGATGCCAGCTTTGGTGTGCTGAAGGACACCAGACTGCCGGAAGCCTAGAACAGAGCCGTTCATTCGTGCAACGAATGATTTCTTCAACTTCATGCGGGTGCTACTAGCCCACTGGAGAAGTGGAACGCGTTTGCGACGTTCGCAGGTGTTATCAGCAATTGCAACTTCTAAATGTCTATAAAGGCATGCATGCTGAATGTAAACGAAGTTAGTAAAAAATACTCCAGTGTTGTTAACTCCATTCATCCTCATAATGTTTCTATCCGAAACTAAGCTGCAACAGAAACAAACTACTAGGTTTCACCACTGTCCGGATAGACCGCCCTAGTGGGGTACCTATCTTGATAATAAAAGGTATCGCACATAAGCAGATACCTCAGTACCGGAGCAGCATCGAACATATTGCTGATGGTACCTGCATACAACAAGCCGTATGGACGCTTCACTCACATGATTTGGACAATCTGTTAAACATCAACACTGCCCATATTGTCTGAAGCATGCGGAGGTGGTGTCATCCATAAGTCTGGAAAACGAAAAAGTCTGCACTGCAGCTGGAAGTTAGCCCAAAAACCGTATGGAGAGTTCTACAGAGAAACCTCCTACACCCATTTCACATACAGAGGATCCAAGCTCTACTAGCCAAGATTAATGTTTTGCAGTTATAATTTCTGAGAAACATTTGAAAAACAACCACTGATATTCTCGATCAGAAAACAGATTATTGTGGAGTTAAAATGAATTATGGGAATTTTTTTCACAATGAAAGAGTAGATCTATAACTTATATCTCAATGATTGATAAGCAAGACTTATGCCAAGTTGTATTTAAATCTCAAAATAGTGGAATTTGAAAGTGAAATTGATTACCTTTTCTGTTTCTCTTCATCACAAAAAACATCTGGGACCAGATCCAGAAACTGCTGTAATTTGTTCCATATCAAAGGTTCAGGTTGAACTTTCTCTTCTCTTAACACGTTGTGTAAGTTTGCCATCCTTTTGGCAACCAAGTAGTATATATTTGGTCGAATTATGGTATCACAGTTTAAAGTATTTCCAGGAATGAACCGGTAGGCTAAGCCATTATCAAAAGTTGCAAAAAGATCAGGGGCCAGTCCTGCCCTGTTCAATAAAATTATATTTCTGGAAGATTATATTAATAGTGTTATAATGAAATCATTATAAGGTATAAAACAATTATTGTGTCTAAATATGTTTGTAAGTCTTGTAACTCGGGAAAGTTAACTAGAATGAATGAAACTATATCATTGGAATCATAATGTCGCTTAATTCAGATTAAAGATAATGTGAGAGTATGATTTTAGAAGCTGTATTAGCCAAAAAGGAGAAATAAATTTGAAGATGGCAAGAAATGTATTTGATTATGCTCCTTAAATGAAGTAAAAAACAAATTGGTATGAGACCTAGGAAGAAAACTAATTTAGATAAGATTTTCATATTTGCTAGTGTTATACCGAGTATTACTCAATCTAAAATGAAACAATATAATAACATCATTCTGAATAAACGTAGCCGAATTTACCTATGATTTTGAATTTGTTACATTTTGTTCAAATTTTTCATAGCAGAAAGTAAGATGTTGTGGAATTTATAGATAGGCATAAATTATATTCTCCCAGAGTTTGAATGCCACGAACATTATGGTGAAAAGAAATTTAGTTATTTGATATTTTTTTGAATTGGCATTATTGTATAAGTATAGGCCACAACCGCCCTTTTCTCTTTGTATATATAACCTGTAGTTTTATTGGGTTGAATATCAGCCTGATACAAGAATTTTACACTTTTTCATCTCCTAGCCTGATCATGTTCAATTGAACATTATTCATTATTGGCTTCAATATTCATTTTATCGGGAGGTGAGCCTTATTGTAATCTAAATAGGTGTCTATAAATATATCTAACTTTGGCTTGATAAAACATCACAAGCTTGTATTCGAATCGAAATTCGAAACATTCAACTCTTCCAACGTCCCTACACTTTGGGGAAATCAGACTGAATTTCATTTCTGTTGGAGTTGCGGTGAACTGGATACTTTTTGTCCGCTTGCGGTCTTGTTCACGAGGTGGAGCTGTTTTTTTGTAACTTGGGAGCTGTTTTTTAGTCCAAGTCTCCAGAAGACACTGCAGCCTCTTAGGCTTATTGCGTTTATTCTCACATCTTCTCATGACACCCATTCCATCAGTCTCGTTCCCTGTACTAGTTTGTTCAGGTTCCGTGTTGGATGTTCGTCATATTCTTCTGGGCGTAATTTTGTACGTCTATATATTGCCTGCCTCCTGTGATTCAGTGCCTCACATTTGCATAAGATGTGTAGAGCTGTTTCTATCCCTTCGTTGCATAGTCTGCAGCTGAGGTCTCCGTTGTACAGCCCCATTTTATTCAGGTGTCCTCTAAGCGGAAAATGACTGGTTAGTAACCCTGTAATTATTCTGAGCCGATCCCTACTATATTGAAGTATTTCTTCGGTTCTTTTCTCGGACGGTTCCCTAATGAACGTTCTACTGTCTTTGTTGCCAGGTACTTTTGTCCAGTACTCTGTGTGCTTCTTATTGGTCCATGTCCTAATCTGGTTTCGTACCAATGATTTTGGTACCCTCAGAGCTGGTTCAGGACCTGAAGTTGATGATCCGCGTCTAGCGCATTCATCAGCTTTATCCATTACCTGTGATTCCTGAATGCTCTGGTTAATTTGTTCCTGTTTGCAAGTTCATTCAGTTCTTCATGGCATTCCCAGACCAGTTTTGATGTCACCTTCGGGTTTGTCCGAACCCCTAGTGCCCTCTTGCTGTCTGTAAAAATATTGATCCGCTCATTTCTTTGAGGTCTCAATTTAATAAGCCTTGCACACTGCAAGATAGCATACACTTCCGCCTGAAAGACAGATGTGTATAGTCCTAGCGGATAGCTGTAGTTTAGATGTCTATCCGCTCAGTATATTCCAGCTCCCGTTCCATGTTTGGTCTTCGATCCATCTGTATACCAGGTGTTCTCTCCAAACATGTTTTCGGGATGACTAATGATCTTCCACTCTTCACGGCTTATAATTTTGGCCGTGAAGTTTGTGTTAAAGGTGTACTTCGGTGTCATGTGGTCCGTGAACATATTCAATATGTGCTCCTCCACTTGTTCCGAGATTTCTGTTCGGTCCGATCTTTTGTAGTTCGGTGAATTTTCCAGTCTGGATTGGCCCATCCTGGCCTCCCCCATTATCACAAAGTGTAAAGGAGGTAGATTCAGGAGTGCCTCCAATGCAGCTGTTGGGGTAGTTCTCATTGCTTTCCTCATTCCCAAACATGCAAGTCTTTGCACCTTGCCTAGTTTGTTGATGGCGGTCGCCTGCTTCATCTTTGGCCACCAGACCAGAGATGCGTATGATATCATGGTATATTGGCTATACACCATCCATCGTGTATAGCCAATATACCATGTCTGGTTTTAGCCCCCATGTTTTTCCATAGGTGCGTTTGGCGAGCATCAGTGCTACCTCCTCTTCATCCTGTCCAAGTGTTGGTTCCAGGTCAGTTTGGAATCTAGGATTACTCCCAGATATTTGAACTCCCCCGACACTTGAAGGTGGAGCTGTTACTACTACACTTTATTCAACAGATTTTTTCTCAGACGAAGGGTAAAAATGTTAGGACTTGTAACTCAGTAGTATGTTATTTGAACTCAATTGCGGTGAACAAAATCGAATGCCCATGAAAGACTTATCCAAAAAACTCAAATGTCTCCCTTATCAAAAATAGTTTGTTGATGAAAATTTCAGAGTATATTCCTCAAAACTATGTCTATTGATGTATTTCAACGACTTCATTTCAATAATACGGAAGGAACGTATGGTACGGAGATCTGTTCAAACACGTCAATAGACATACTCTCAAATTTTCATCATTAAACTACTTATTTTTGATAATTGAGAAATTTGACTATTTTTGAATGATTAAGTTTCGAATATACGGAACAAATTTGTTTGCACGGATATACTCTGGATTTTCATCGACAAACTATTTTTGATAAGGGAAAATACTTCATTTCAATGATACAATCTTGAATATACGGAACTATTTTTTTTACATGGAAGAAACGTATGGTACACAGATCTGTTCAAGCACGTCAATAGGATTCTTTCAAGAAATTGAATCTGAAATTTTCATCAACAAACTATTTTTGATAAAGGAGAAATTTTACTTCACTTCAATGATACACACTTGAATATACGGAACTATTTTATTGCACGGAAGGAACGTATGGTACACAAATCTGTTCAAACACGACGATAGAAATGCTTTCAAGAAGTATATCCTGAAATTTTTATCAAAAAACTATGTTTGATAAGGGAGAATTTTGAGTTTTTTGGATGAGTTTTCCTTGGTATTCAGTGTTGTTCACCGCAAGAGAGTTCAAATGACATACTTCCTAAAATTTCCACCAAGAAACCAATTTTCCAATTCCCATAAGCCACCTGTTTTCGTACAAATACATTTTTCTTAAATAATATCATACTCTCATTTCACATATTTTCTTGTATTAATGCTTGTATTTTGTATTGGGATAGTTGGCTGACAGAAATAGATTATCTAGAATGCTGACTTATTTATCCGTCATGTTTCAATGATATTTCGTGTTTTTGATTTGATTATGTGCAAACTTTCAACACTGTTCAAAAATTTTATTCCAACCCTTTCAGTGATATAATCAGCCTACGAAAATTTTCAATTCACAAAATGAAATTATAGAAATATAATTTTATGTTTTGCCATTTGTATTGTTTACATAATGTAAGTAGTATTACTGATATATATACATGGATTTTTTTTGTATCGTCTTGACTACCTACTATTACCAAATGACCATTAGGTAATCTCGATTGTAACGCAGCAGAATAAATCCACCATTAACTAGATATATTTTCGCAAGACAAATATCTAGTCAAAGGTGGATTCGAACTCACCACCACTTTTGGATCGTGGGTCGTGCACCTACCACTGCGCTATTTCACCGGTTAAAATATTATTATATTTGTCCCCAATGTTTTTGCCAGTCCTGATGTTCGAGTAGAAAAATTCATTTGAAACAGATAAATATTACTCACATTCTTCGCATTGATATCTTACCTTGTTTCTGCCTTCCTGTCGATGAGCAAATCGGTTTTGTTTCCATATACTCTGACCAAAATAGTTTCGCTTTCATCCGCTTTCTCGGACTTGCATCCCACCAATTTATTGGTAATGCCATCTGTCAACAGCTATCATATTCATCTTTTATTCGAAAAAAATCAAGTTGGGATATTTTGCTAACATTTCAAAATATAGTTTGAGTATTTTAGAGAAATTTTATTCGAGGTAGAACTATAGCACCATATAGAAGTAAACACAAGTAAGTTCACTCTCCGCCATATTTGGGTCAAGATTCCCCACCTCGAATTTTATGCTAAGCCGACCTATAGCGCAACCGACTGAATCTGATGCGTTCACCAAGCGAGCCAAGTTGAGGCATGGAATATTATTACAGAGTGGAGGTTTTTATTTGTGAAAATTTCGTTACTAGTTTTAAAATGAACAGGTGTCAAGCTGTGGCTTGCTGTAAATTGCAGGGTAATGTCAGTATTACTTTTTTTTCGTTTTTCAATTGACGAAAAAAGGTATGTTTTTCCAGTATTTATTATGTAAGATTGAAGGAATGAATATATAACGAAAATCATACAATAAATTGTTAAATACCATAATAGTGGGATCATTATTATTCAACATTTTTTAATGAAATTAATGAAATTGAACTTTACGAATAGTATATGCCTCACAAGTAAATATGTAAAATGACAAAACAATCGAAGTTCCAGTGGAAATCCACAAAGGAAAATAATTGTTGAATCACATAAACTTTTTGATTTGGCTAGTATGTATCTGTAGGAAAAAAATTACTTCTACAGAAATCTCTGCCAAACCAAAGTATCAAATGTATATTCAAAATACCTTTTTTGGAGCCTACTTTCCATTTATATGTTCCAAATAATCTACTATAAATAGCAAACATGTCTATTCTTACATTCTGTCATCAATAAAAAGGAACATAAGAATTTCATTCGATTGACACACTTCATAATCAACAAACTAGGCAACCTAAAACTAAGAGATCTGTATTTTATACTGATTTACAACACACAACCCAATAATATAAAAAAGTTATTTCGGAAAAACGATTCAAAACCAAACTAAATAAACGTTTGCTAAACTACATCTTTCTTGTCTATCTTCAAATTCTGATTCAATCTATTTAATACCATTTGTTTCGATGAAATGAGCATTAAGTCACACTTATTCTACAATATAGGAGCGGATAGATTAGTTGGTTTCGAGAAATAATTGAACAAGAAAACGGCATCCATAGCAGAATATGCCTTGGTAGTCGTGGCAAAAAGGCATACATTCGAACCGGAAACAGCCTGTTGTAAACTTTTTTACCAATTCATCCACATCAATACTGAATATAAAAAGTATTGTGATTAAAGCTCTTAGGCAATTATCAAAAATTGGATTGAGAGTTGGGGGCATCATTTCAGATTTAGGTTCTAATTTTTATAAACTTGCCAGAAAAGATTTCGAAGTGACTGTAGAGCGGTCAAATTTCTTTGTTGATGAGAAAAAAATATTTTACTTTTTTTATACTCCTCATCTGCTGAAATGTAGTCGAAACCATTTTTATGATGACTTTTTGAAATTTGATAAATATACGACGAACAAAAGTCATCTTGAACAACTTTACGACTTGGATAAGGAAAAACAATATAGACTAGCACCCAAACTTACTGTTTCTCATTTATTTCCAACTAACTTTCAAAGGATTCAGGTTAAACTAGCCAGTTAAGTTTTCAGTCATTCGGTAGCTACAGCGATGAATAATCATGCCAGTTTCAATCAGATACCATCAGCAGCAATAGGGACGGCTACATTCATTGAAAAAATGGATAAAGTGTTTGATATTTTAAATTCAAATCGATTTGATGATGTCAAAGATTTCAATAAATCTTTTTTCAGAACATCGAAACAATTTTCTGAAAGAAATGAAACAGTAATAACAAAAAAAGGAAAAAACACGACAGGACAAATGAGATTCATTGAGGGGTTACAGATAGCAATTTCGGCATTTCTGCAACTTTTGGAAAACCTACATATTGACGAGGAATATAAATCAGAACTGTGTGGAAAATTATTTTAATCAACTGGAAAATACCTCATCTTGTGTAAAGAATTCGTCCTTCGTCCTTCACAAGATGAGGGACTGCCAATGGGATCGCCACTTTCACCAGTCATAGCCAACATATATATGGAGTGGTTTGAAACTCTGGCCATTGAAGAAGCCCACAAGAAACCTCGAGTCTGGTTGAGATATGTTGACGACACTTTCATAATATGGAACCATGGGAATACTGTCGACACAGGTTTCCGAATTTACGAATTATAATAAATTTAACATTCAGTACAGATCATTCTTGAACTAGTTGGCGACAAAATGTTTATTATGCTTTATCGTTCTCTAAGATATCCGTCGAGAAAAAGGAAAGTTGAAACATTTTGCTAATAATCGCTTGATATTATTTCCACCACTAGAAAATTGAACAAAAAAACAGATATTGATAGTAACTGATACATCCTCAAAACAAATATTTATTATTTCACCCTCTTAATATAATCATACAGGGTGGACTTCCTCTTTTCCTCTCGGGAATGTATAGATGGGGTTTAGTATCACCAGTACTTCATATAACTTTTGTTCCTAAAATCCTTCGTTACCAAGTTACGTGCCCTAAAGTTACAAAATGAAAACTGTTTTTGTTTGATAACCTTTCAAATGAATATTCAAAATCAACCAAATTTTGGTGATTGACTTAACAAATAATGATGAGCTTACATGCAGAAGTCAGTTGTTATGCTACAAAGTCAGAAACGGACTACCCCCGATGCAATGATTATGGACATACAAGATTGTTTACTTTTGCGATTTTGTTAGACACGTCACGTGATCTCGTGACATAACAGTGGTGACTTTGGATTGATTCGGTGCTGCACTTTTGAATTTAAATAAACAAATTTTAGGTAAATCCCTTATTAAAATATTATTTTTATATTGGAAAAAATACTTAATATAAATGGATTAATACTAAGTAAAACATTTTCTTTTGTGGATGATAGG
>NW_019290833.1:16474-26729 GCF_000500325.1 Leptinotarsa decemlineata | reverse complement strand
ATATCATTAGCAATAGGAAAAGAGTGAAATATTACATCAGTAACACCACTTTTCTTTAAAGGCAACTGATTGCTTTTGCAAATTGACACTGCACAAATACGACCAGATATTTTAACTAAAAATTACAAGGTTATTTAATGGTTAGATAATTATTTCTATTACTTACAAAAATGTGAATATTTCCAATTTTTACCTTAATTTAATTCAAAAATGTTCAAAAAACAAAAAAAACATTCCACAATGGCAAAAAACAAACCTCAAAACGGAAGAAAAAACAGAGTCTTATATGGCGTCTACTCGTTACACCAGTTTGAAAATGTCCGAAAGCACAAAAAAATACGACTTTCACAATAACAAACTCAATGTTTCAGAAACGTAATTGGTATAGTTAAATAAAAATTTAAACAAAATATACAAACACAATGTAATACTGTCCAAAAATAATCATTAAAAAATGTTAAAATAACGCACAGTCTTATGGCAGAATCCTGTATGTCCATAATCGTTGCCCCCGATGGTCCATACCCCAAACCTTTGAAATGACAGATATCAATATTTTTCAACAAAATCAGGTTACTTCGATAATTTTCTGAATAAAAGTACACGTGTGAAAAATTGATCGGAGCAAGGATTTTTGATAAAAATGCACTTTTGTTCGTTAAAATCCAACTTGAGATGTCTACCATTATTCGAAAAGATCAATTTTAAATGAAAATAAAAATGATAGGTCAAATGTTCATAACACGGTAAATTAACAAAACTCAAGACATCTCTTGTGTTAATAAGTGTAGCGTAAACAAGCCCTTTCAGGTGCCACCATAGAAAGAAATTCAATGGATTTAAATCCGGGGATTTATTATTGTGGAGAGAATGGTTCAGATCACACAATCAAACTAAAATGAAGAGGGACGCCATCATGCATAAATCACATATCTCTTCGGGTTTGCAATGGAACATGTTCCAAAAGTACATTCAAATCGTTCTGAAAGAACTCCAAATAACGTTCACTATTCAATCGGTCATGTGTTGGTTGGTGTTTGGTTTGCGATATCCCATGGGAATTGTCTACGGCCCATATGTGCAGATTATGAGAGTTGATAACTCCATCTCTACTGAAACCTGCTTCATCAGTGAATAAAACTCGATGAATGAAAGTCATATCCTTGCTTTGCTTATCCATGAACCAATTGGCATATTCCAATCGTGCTGAAAAATCTGTCATGGCATGTACCTTCTGGATTTGATATGGGTGGAGCAGTTGTTTAGTTCAGACTTCCATTGTTAAATCTGATATAAACTGATTTGAAATCCCTGAAAGAATCTGTAAAAAATTAAAAAGGTTAGCTGAAAAATAACAATTTTATTAAGCAAAAAACTGAAATAACAATGAAATAACATACAAGCAACAACCAAAAAAATGAACTAATAACACGAGCGAAAAAATTGAATTATTATTAACAAGAAATGAAAATTAAAAATTGAAAGATTCCAAACCAAGTTACTTCACAACGTTTCGATTGTTAGTATCAAACGATGTTCATTAAACGATGTTCAGGTACTGTTATTCTTGAATATCAAAATTATAAAACGAAAGTGGACTATACAATTTGTCCAAGATACAAAGTTGAACATTTTAAAGATTACTTGAATGACTTTGAAAAAAGTATTAGGCAGTGATTATTGTGATACATCAGTGAAGTTGTCACTAAAAATGCTAGGTTATACCTGGTGATTATATCTTACTGTATCTGTATCTGTAGAGTAGGGAGGGTGAGTGTAGGCACACAGCACTTAGGCCACGTGTGACTCATTGTACATCTTCCCGAAGAGTTGTCCTCCTAGGTCATCGTCCATTCTGTCCTTTCCAGGAAGGTAGACAGGTCAGGACATCTCCTTTATATCGGCAGGTGTAGGCCAAGACTCGCCGAACACACACTCCCTTATTAACGATAACTCCGGACACTCGCTTAGGACATGCCTGACAGTTTCATCTTCTTGTTCACACATCCTGCGTAGAGGTGTGTCCACTAGCCCCATATTATGGAGGTATTTCCTTAGTTGACAGTGGCCAGTCAGAAATCCTACTGTTAGGAGTAGATTTTTCCTGATCATCGCCAGATATTTCTTCGGCGCCAGCTTACCAGGGTCGCCCAGGGTGATCGTGGCAAGATTGCATCCTTTGATTTCATCCCAGCTCTTTAGGGATTGAGCATGGGTGTAACGTTTGACTAGTTCCGCAAGTGTCGAAGTCATCAGGCCGTAGGTGCCACTGGGTCCTAAAATTCTTAGTCCAGCTACTTACTTGGCTAAAGAGTGGCCAATGCGATTACCTTTACTCCTGTCGTGCCCTTTAATCCGCCTCAGGATAATGTTATTCTTGGTGGCACTCTAGTACTAGCCCTAAGGTAACACGTTGTCTGTTCAAGGCTAATAGAGCTTGTCTACTATTAGTGCAGACTGTTATGTTTTTGCCAGATATTCCTTTTTTGGTTATTTCTTTCGTAGCGATTAAAATACCACATAATCCTTAGGCTTAGTGATCTGGAGTACACTCCACATCCTGAGCCTTCTTTGGTTTTTGAGCTGTCTGTATATATGATTATTGCATTTGTAGCATCTGACTTCGTGTTTAGTTTTTATTTGTATTTTTTAGGGTTCATTAAACACAAACCTGGGTTCAAATGCATCACTGGTTACCTGCAGCAGAGGTTGCGCAGTGAGCGCTTCTCTTATGTCTGTCTTACTATCCGTATATGAAAAACATTTTTTAATATATCCAACCAATTACAGTGAGAACACAAATGAAACTCCTCTCTGACATAATATTCAAAATCAGTTCTTAACAATAACTACTCATCAGCTCTTGAGCTTCACATTTCTGCAATTCACTGAAAAAAGGTTACTGTTCTCGCTCCTTCAAGTCGTTTGAACAAGTTTAGTTGCCCAATAAATATATACTATAAAAACGTATACTTCATTGTATATGTAGTTTTCATTTACTTATTTTGAATAATTACTTTCTTCAGTCTATGAAGTTAAATCACATGAAAAAGAATTCGATAAATATTTTTATGTAAAAGAAAAGTATTTTATTTCATTTATTCGAATACAAATCGTCAACCATAACAGGTTCGTTTGCATTTAACCAGAGGTTATTGAAATATATCAAACTGAACCCTTCTTTCGCCACGGACACAGGACCATCAGCTATACTAGCATAGGACGAATATGTTCACCTATCCCTTGATAAATATGAATTACAACACTTATTGAACTAAGGAAAATACAGTTTCCAGAAGAAAAATCGATTATTTTTCTACAGTGTAAAAGTAACAGCCAAATATATATGTGATAAAAAAATCAATTAGCGCTACTGTGATAGTCGTATCGACAAACAGTATCATTTGAGTTCAAACAACCTATTTGAATATTATCTGAATTGTTTACCCGATTTGTTTACACGTTTCAAAATAATATTCGCATATTATGAATTGTGCACGAACAAAAAATACAAACAACATTTGTGGTTTCAGAATAGTTTACTGGAATTATCACAACATTTTTATGCACGTTCTTTCGATGTCTGTTTCTACGTAATGTCACGAAATCAAATACAAATGATGATTTAACATTTAAATTGAAAAGGGGAACATTTTGCATGTATTTCATAATGAGAAATGAAATAACAAAAAAATATGAAAAAACAATTCAAAAATTGATCAAATGAGAGAGTTTGTTTAATTTTGTCAACACTTCTGGCTGACTGACATCTTCAGGGCTAGAAACACAAATGAATGGACGAAACGTTCTGAAACATTCACTCGATTAACGATATTAAAAACCTCCAATGAAATGATGTATTATTCTGAACACTAGCAGCCTATTGAGGCATAAATATTTGTTTGTTCATTTCCATATATGTCATTCCAATCAATGCTTTTTTTCATTAATTTGTTATGAGTGTATGCACATCTCTTTATTATGATAAATTTTTAATCGAAACTGGAGTCATTCACCTGTTCCAGAAGGATTTGGCAAATGCCTGGCTGAAAACATCTACTTCCCGGGCAAATGGTATGACGGACACTGGGTTATATCCGACAGACATTTGTGCAACTTTCCTAACAGAGAAAAAAAGAATTGAGTCTGATGACTGTCGAGGACAGATGCATTAGTTCTAGGAAAATAAATAATTTCTACAAGGTGAAATCTGGCAAAAACCTTTCCCAAGGAAGTAGGTGTTGCTTCTGCCGTAAATATCTATGGAAAATGACTTTCTTTTTTTCATATTTTGAATTCTTTCATAATTTATATTGATTCATTTCAATAATTCTATTTTTATTGTTTACCGACATATTTCAACCTATTTATTGATCCACTTCCATTTCAGGTCATAATAATTCATTTTGTTAACAAACAAGCATTCTCAAATTTTGAATTTCATACTATTTGAATATTTATTCACAGTTTTTTGAAATTATCCCTTTTAAAATTATCCTTGTCCGAATATTTCGGTTCCGTTTTTTTCTGCATGAATTTCAGATTTTTCAACAAACTCAGGAAATGAAAGTTTGAACCTCTCATTTTACACCAAGAAACACTATCAACCACTTATTTGAAATATAATATTAATAGTTATAATGACTTTCTTATCAACCCAAGGTCATGCAAATTAATGGACATTGAAAATAACACTGATGTTGTGCAGTTATTGTGCTTACCATTTCGACAAATAATTGTTACACTGGATGCCTCCATTAAAAAATATGTTTATAAATTGAGAGGGCTATTTTAATAAAATTTATTCCACATTGTAGCAAACAGATTGAGGATGAAAATGATTGTTTTGGTAGTTTTTTCTTATGTTTAGACACTGTATTCATTATTATTGACAGTCTTCTAGTCTACATCATTATTACAAACAACTAGTTGATTTGGAGGAAATCATATATGCCATAAATTTATTTCAACTTCTGAAGTAGCCAGGACCAGATGACATTTAGCCTGGGCAACTTTGGCTCTAGGTTACGTACTAAAAACGTAAAAACTGATTAGAGCCACCTTCATTCCAGAACCTGGGAAAACTGTCATATGTAGGAATGTGGGAATGTGGGAATATGTAAAGTAACGAACATTAAACATGTTCTTGCACCACATAAACGAAAGCGAAACATGTCGTGATATTTTTAAAGACAAAGTTTGTGAAGATCAAATCGTTAGGTATAGTTTGCAAAAAATACCCAAAATATATGTTCGACTCAATCTTTGCAGTTGAAGTTTCAAACCGTAAAGAGTGGATACTGAACAACAGTCATCTTCATCATAAAAACATGTTTGGTAGAAACGGGTCAGAAACCGAGGATGAAAAGAGAACCGGAATTTACCTTTCAGGCAGTACATATCAATTTCACAAATTGAACTATATGTAATCTTGTAACGAGCAGGGAACATTTATTTGAGGCCTCATTCATTTGAAATGAGTGTATTAATATTTTCATAGACTACCAGGAAGAATTTGGGGCACTGATGAATCCAAAAGTGACATAGACTGGTCTGCCGGAAAGTGGCAATAAATTGACTCTATATTGGGTGCCAAGACACACAGGCAACAAAAAAGTTTATAAGTGTGCTCGATAAGGATCATCAACTATATATATAACTATGGATCCAAAATCTTCAGTACGGAAAGAACATCAAGAGTACTGAGAAAATATATCCGAGAATACAAACGGGAAAACATTTATAGAGAGACCATCTGAAAAAAAGGAACTTAAGAATCACTTCAACAAAGCTGGAATTGGCTCAGAACAATTGAAGAGCTACTCACTAAAAAGTGTCTATTGAGAGGAAACCTGAATGAATCACAGTTTCGTAACGAATGCATTAGCAGTAGTCAATGCAACAAGGGAACGGAAAGAGCTCATCACATCTTATGTGAATCTGAGGCACTGGATCATAGGAGGCAAACAATTTATGGATAACCCATACTATCTTTAGCATACATCTAGACATCTAGCAAGAGACCTATAGAAACTAGTACAGGTAACAAGTTTTTGGGAATTGTTGTCATAGAAAATGGGACGGCACACAATAATCCCATGAGGCTGCAGTGTTTTCCGGAAAGTTGAAAGGAATGGACAAATCAGTAGAGTAGGCTCCCAAGTAGTAGGGAAAAACACATATTATTTATTCATCTCCATTTCATCGCAATGATTTATTTTCATTTCAGATATATAATTTTGTACTTCTATATTTCTTACGCTTTTTTTCTCGTATTTTGGATATTTTTTTCGTCTTTTTGACTGACTCAGCCAAATCTATTAACACCATTTCAGACAGTGGAAGTTTGCAACTCTAAATGATTGTTTCAGCAATCATTTAGAGTTCATTCTTTCGTATTTTTAAATTTGCTATGTTTGGTATAATCCGAATTAACATACTATTCACAAAAGTTTCCACTTTCCAGTCGTTATCATCAATGAAGTGTTTCAATAGTATCGTAAGTAGATATATGATAGGGTGGATGAATAACAAAATTTAATGAGATAGTCAAGACCTTTCCAGTGCATTGATGAAGAAATATCGTGTATCTGTCATTGATATTGGGGTTATCATTGAAGTCAATTTAATAGTAAAGTCCAATTACTTGATTGATATTCTTCTACCATTTTCTATGATAGAAGTATAAGCAATGGTTGGTTATCACAAATAAGTTTCATTACACGTGGCACTTTCAAGTTCTGGTACGATTCAGTGGAAACAAGTTTGGTAAAAGAATCAGGAAAAGGTCTGGAAGATCCATCATCGGTGTCGTTTTCAATTGCTCCGAGTAACTTAATTATCGAATAGTCACCAAACAGTCATGTCTTATTTTTCACTGAAATGTAATTGAATATTTCAAAAATCATAAAGAAGAAATATCAAATCAGTATCCAGGTATTTTTGGATTTGATATACTTAAAATAGTTTTGATAGGGTTCAGAAAAAATTGTGAGATACATTTTAAACTGTGAATATCTTTTTCTAAGCATTTATATCATTTCTCAGACAATTTACCTCCGCCAAAAATCTTGAAATAGTTTGATTGACCGGTTTTGACGTGGTAAACGAACTTTTGATACCGTAATCAGCAATAGCTCGATAAGTCAATTTGTGTGTTTGGAAATGGTTGATGTTTTTTAGTAAATGTGACAAGTTCGGACCTTTATTGTCTTACACGATGTTGAAAGATTCGAAATCAATGATTTTTAATTTTATATTTCATTTCAGTTGAGTATCCTGTTATATCCTCAAAGGTGTGATGGAGAATCGTGTATTTTCAGATTCATTGGATCGTTCACAATCTGAAAACAGTTATTTTTTAGATAGATTCACCCAAAGTCATTCCAGTATTCAAAACAAGCTGAACATTATTCAAAAAACACACGTTTTTCTCGTTATCTTTCGAAGTGTTTGATCTATGCCCCAAACTTCCTAGTGCATTCTTTGTAGATGTGCTATTAATTTCTAACCAATTATGTCAATCACCTAACAGAAGACATATTATTTCAACTTTATTCTCTTAGTATTGCATTGTCTATCTACACTACAGATTTTCTGAAATGGTTATTTTTCTATATTTAATGATAATTGTACTTTTAAAAACACGCAACAAAGCAAAAAAAAATAATGCAATAATAAATAATGCGATCAATTATGAAATAAACGTCCACAAAATATCATTTCGTGAATGTGAAATGAAGTGTGTTGCCAGATACGATTATTACTATTTTGAATAAAGAATGTGCAAACATACAGCTGATTAACGGAAAAACAGATTTTGAACAGATTTAAACAGTTTTCCATATGTCTGCACTAGGAATCGCACGTTAAAAGGTATGACTAAGTTAATCCTCAAGTTTCGTCTTCTGATGGTTATTGAGGGCGACGGATGGTTAGCGGAAAAACACATTTCAACAGATTTTTCAATAGATTTCACAAAACGGAACACTTTTTACAACTTTTCCTGTTTCTTTCACGAACACTGTTAGGCGGATGATGATGTTTCCTAAATACGGTGAAGGGTATGAGTGGCGTTTGTAGCTACGAGTTTCTAGAGGAATTTTTGAAATAAACTTTGATCTCTAAATTTCAGAGAAACTCAAACCGAAAAATTAATTATTATCAGGATTTGGTAGTGATATGTTATTTAGTCTGTAACAATTCAAACACACAGGAAAGGTGCCATATTTATTAACCACCGTACCCTTCAATGCCATTTACCCTTTAATTATATGACTTTGAAAGTAAATACATTTTGCGCAAATCAAAAACTTTTTTTAGTTCATCAAATTATTTAAATTGTAGATGATTAGTCCTTTTTCAAAATTGTATTATCCTTTTTTCTCATATTTCCTACGCAACTGAAAATTTCTGGAAAGAACCGTGCCCAATAAATTGCAGATTCTTGTATGGATTTTTATATCAAATTCGTGTTACCCTGAAACAAGTGTCTGGATGCCCTTTTTATTTCATTAGGAACCTTAATAACCGTTCACTTATCTTGAACAACCAGTAAGATAGTTTCGTTCCTTCCATTTTCCATACCTTTATTTATTTATACCCACATTCCCCATTCAAAATATCCTGTGATTGTTTCGACTTTTCATTCTGAACAGCTGCGTTGGATACATGTTTCTTTCGTTTATTTTTCATCCAGTTGATTTTTATTTTCTTTTTGAACATTTTGTTCTATCTATCTATCATTAATAGATGAGTCTTTATTTTTGCCACTACTTTCTATTATTTCATTTGCATCTGAAGAACATATCACTTCTTCGATAAAAATATCATTTTCAGTTATATCTTTCGAAATAATTGCAATATTATTATTTTTGTTAATTATATCGTGCCTCTTCAGAATTCAGCTTCATTGTCGGTAACTCCGCATGAATATAAGTAAGCCATGCTTTTCGTTTGTCCTTCTCTTCATCGAGTTGTTTGGGATGTGATATACAGGTTTTCTGAAGTTGGATGGATCTTTGCATTTGGGATTCGAAATAGTCGTTTTGGTGAAGGGCGAATTTGATTTCATCTAGTTCATTGGCTGTCAGTGAGTCTGGCAGACCGGTGTATGGGGAATTAAGAACGGAATTCAATTGGGCAGGATGATGATAGCACTCAGCGTTGACGTAGCGGTTAGTATGAGTTGGTTTCCGGTAAACAGTTTGTGAGAAAGAATCGTTGAATTTTGTGATGAGAACGTCCAGGAATGGAAGTGATTTGTTATTTTCGACTTTCATTGCGAATTTTAGGTCGGGATGTAAGGCTTTGATGTGGTTTAGGAATGTATGGAGACTTTGAAATTCATGAGGCCATGCAACAAAGACATCATCTACGTATTGAGGCCAACACGTAGGTTTGATATCAGACATGTCAATTGTTCTGGTTTCAAAGTCTTCCATGTAAAGTTTTGTAAGGTTAATTGTTTATAAAATTTTCACTAGAGAAGGAAATAGATGCTTGACATGCAGTGGCTAATAAAGTTGAGAGTATCTTGAGGAATTTGGTGTTTCGTTTTGAATACGGACAATGTTTCGAATAGTGGTATATTCGTGAAGAGGTATACTACGTCAAATCTGACAAGGATGTCTATTTGTCGGATATTGACGGATTTCAGAATTTCAATGAAGTGATAAAAATTTTGGATATACGATGAAGACTCTTTAGCTAGTAGTTGGAGAGTTTAAGAAAGCTGTTTGTGGGGGATCCGAAGGAAAGAGACCGGGTAAAAAACGACGCCTGAATATGGGACATTCACTACCGTTGGCTGGTATTCTCCCACGAAAAAAGGGATTGTTTTGCAAATATTACAGCGCGCTTGGCACTAATTAATTATCAAAACTATATTACTTCTTGGTCGCCAAAGCATTCCATTGTGAAGTCACAGAGACTATGGAAAAATGTTTGACCTCAGTGAAGACCCTGTAAAAAATGATGGCAACTTCAGGTCATT
Source organism: Leptinotarsa decemlineata (assembly GCF_000500325.1). Lineage (NCBI taxonomy): Eukaryota > Metazoa > Arthropoda > Insecta > Coleoptera > Chrysomelidae > Leptinotarsa > Leptinotarsa decemlineata. The sequence goes on along the minus strand of NW_019290833.1, from coordinate 16,735 downwards.
ACTTAAGATTTCAAGTAGAAAGTGGTGATTACCAGCTTAAAGCCAATGCCACATATACAGGGTGTAACTAAATAAGTGTAAAACATTTAAGGAGGTGATTCCTCATCGAAAAAAAGATAGGATCTTTCATATAAAGAAATTTCATTGTAGCATCCCTTGTTGAAATACAGACCCTTAAAGGGGGTACATAAAATTTGTATAACAATTTTTTTCACAAGCACTTAAAAAGTTACAATATTGAAATTAACCTGACGTTTTGTA
>NW_019290833.1:0-15231 GCF_000500325.1 Leptinotarsa decemlineata | reverse complement strand
AGTTGCGAATTTGCATGTGTTATAATTAATTTAAAAATATTATATGCTATGAAAATTGTTTGAATTTTATTCTACCAAGAGAGTAGATTTTACACTTACTGATCCTTGATCCAAATATACGCAGACTCAACTTAATGCACAGAAAAATAAATGCACACTTGAATTATAAAACATAAAAATATAATTAACTTACCTACTGATGACTTGATAGTGTGTCGTTGTCTGATTTTCCAGGAGACTGGGCACTTTCACTTTCTAAATTATCACTATCAGACATATTTTATTTTCAATTATTTTTAAAAATTATTCATTTAGTAAAATGTATGTATGTATGGTGTAGTAAACAGAACTCTATACATTATAGGCATCAGAGCTTTCAATACTGTTTCATATTTATTAAAATCTGATATAAACCAATTTGCAATGCGACGTTTTATTCTTTAGATTTCATCATCAACTTCTTTTTTTTTTAATACAGACCTCTAGTTTTATCTTCGATTTTTGTAGCCACTGTCATATCAAATCAAAGAGAAGCCAAGAAAATGGCTTCGAAGTTGAAACCGAAACATCCAACATCTGAAACCCGTTTGAAAATGTCCTTATAGGACGAAACTGCAGAAACGTTAGTTACAAATTCAAGTAGAATAAAAACATAGGAAGTTTCGTCTCTCATTTTTCACGATAAATAATTTATTTTTAAATTCATTTCACTTTTTTCATTCAATTTTTCCAAGATCGCTTGTGATCGAATCATTTCGTTGTTGTGGATAGGGACAAATGTAAATGCAATGTCAGATTATTGTATCACAATTTTGAAGAATACTCGATGTTAAATTGAAATTGAAACGTATATCGTCCACATTCAATGAAAAATAATACCGCTTCTGTATCAAATTTTTGTCGGCGAAGCGATGGACCTCTTATCCAATCTTTTAAAGAAGCGTTAAGTGCGTTATATACACAAAAAATAGAAGTATTGAATCCTCTACAAAAAAATGTCTTCAAATAATATGTGATAACTATCATTTTATTAGCACTTCTCCACATCTGTCAGTCCGGCGAGCAATTTACTTTATTTTGAAGTGAAATTGACAGATGGAACTTTCCGACTGGGCGCCATGTGGGAAAAAAATTAAATAGAAATGGGGGTCTTGTAACACATCATTTTGAAGCTCCTGACGAATACTTCACAACCCTAGAATATGAACTCAATATCTTCACCTACTACAAAATGACGGAACATTTAATAATTTCCTGAACTCAAACAAATATTCCTTTTTATCTGCCATATGGCAGTTCCGACAACCCGATAAGATTTATTAAGTTATTTTTTGTTTATAAAAACGACAAAAAATATCAGTACGACAATGAACATCATTGCTCAGTTATAATATTCTCATTTAGTTTTCGATTTTATTAGTAGAAAGGTACCACGTCAACAATCTCTAAAATGGTCAATTCTCGTCTATTGGAAGAAAAAATTGAAGCGATTTTTATTTACGGTGCGACGCGTAACTTTAACGAGACCGAAAGGATTTTCAATGAACATTTTCCGAATCGTCCTATCTGTAGAAAATATTTGAGGAAACTTGTATCCAAATTCACAACTACCGGTAGTGTACATAACAAAAAGCCCCCAGGTCATCCGTCCATTCCGGAACAACAGCAAGTGCAAATAATTGGTGAGATGGTAGTAAATCCTGAACAGTCTACTTATTCCGTCACGAAAGTTTGTGAGGTGTCTCCTTCTACTGTGTGGAGACTTTTGAAGAGGAGTAAGTATCATCCATACAAAATTAAAATGGTACACCAATTAACTGAAGATGACCCTGATCGAAGAACATAATTCTGCGAAATCATGACGGAAACCATTGCAAGGCATCCTAACTATCTCCACAATATTTGTTTTAGTGACGAATGTACATTTTTATAAACGGCAGTGTTCACAGACAAAATTGCCGTTATTGAAGTGACATCAACCCTCACGTTTTCCGGGAAATACATACCCAATATCCAGAAAAATTTAACGTTTGAGCAGGAATATTGGGAAACTATATTGTAGGACCTCTGTAAACTACTGTTGACTTTCTCATCACTGAAATCATCGAAGTGAATTCCAATGAATTCGATATGGATATTGTATTCCAACAAGATGGAGCACCACCAAATTACTCCAGACAAGTAAGAAACTATTTGGATACTACTTTTCCCAGTTGGATTGGCCGTCGAGGTCCTACAGAATGTCCAGCCCGCTCGCCAGATTTGACACCTTTGGACTTTTTTATGGGGCTATTTGTAGCAAAAGGTGTACGAAACTGAACCTGCTTCAATATTGGATATACGGCAGAAAATAATAAATATTTGTAGAGATATTGACGTTACTGTGTTCGAAAATGTTCGGCCTGAAATATCGGATAGGTTGTTCATATGTTGAGAAGTTCCAGACAATAATTTCGAGCATTTTCTGAACTGACCTCAAGCTTATTTCCTCATATTATATAGTTAAATGTCAATGTATTCAGGCAATTATTAAAAGTTCCGCCATTTTGTAGTTGTTGAAGATATTGACATTATATTCTAAGGTTGTGAAGCATTTGTCGGGAGCTTCAAGAAGATGTGTCACAAGACCCCCCTTTCTATTTAATTTTTTTTCAGATGGCGCCCAATCCCAATCTTGAAAGTTTCATCTGTCAATTTCACTTCAAAATAAAGTATTCATGCATTAATTTCATTATCCCAAATTTCAATTTTTTTGGGTTGACCCGTTCAAAAATGAAAGGGGGGGCATTAAAGAAATCCACGTTACAATACAAAAAGAGTTGTAGAAAATATGTATCTTTGGGGAACATCAGCGTGGATTGAAAATGAATTCCAGAGTGAACCATCGATGATCACTTGTAAGGAATCTTTGAGAAAGCTAAAAAAGCTATGAACAAACATCATCCAATGAGCTATAACACCGAAGGTTAGTTGATAAACTCTTATCCAGATATTACTCTACTGTACTACTCTAAACCTGCCAAATTTGACATTTTTTCGAAAATCCCCAAAAAACCAGTTTTTTGGAAATTTTTTGAATTGCTAAAAATTTGGACTCTCTACTGTCACTTCCACGTTTTTCCAATTTTTTTAATTTTTCGAATCTTTTGCTCTATCGATTCAAACGAAACATACAAATTTCATAATTTTGATAAATACGAAACTTCAATGTCATATTTCGCCCAGAAAATACACGCATTGGTCTGCTACCAAAAAAAAAAACTCACCTCCAGAAATTGGTCTTTGTTGTTGCAGAGTTCATATAGTTTTTCCATTTCATTGTTAAACTGATTCGAATTTTCAATGTATGGACGTTAATATATCAGAAATCGAATAAACATATTTCTCATATTCTTATTATACTCTCATTCCTTTTTTTAATAGATTTTTATCCAGTTACAAAATTTTGAAGAAAATCTGTTTTATGTTAACCAGCTGTCGCACCCCTACGAACGACACCTCTCAGAAATCGAAACTTGTGCGAGCTAAGGATTCACAAGATCTTACCTTTTAAGAGCTGTTGTGTAATGTGTTTTTGATCCTCTAAGGATTATTTTCGTTTCGGCAAAGTTTCATTTTCTGGTGATGTTTGGAGTTTAGAACCAGACTGATTTTTTCCGAATTCTGTGTCTCAATTCACAGGGATGGATGATACCATTTACCTGGGTTGCTGCCACTACCTTGCTTGCTCGACCATCTGATTTGGCCCGATTACCTGTGATAGGACCTTTGCGCGTCTCCCCTCTTGTTTATACTACTAAGTCTTTTTTCAATTTCGATAGCATCTTTGATTGTTCGAGAGTAGAAGTTTTTATTGTTTGCTAGTGTTTTCGTGTTCTCGAAATTGATGTTGTGTTCTGTCGCCAATAAGTCTTGGGAGAAAGAAGACGTGATGACTTTTCCCCTCACTGCTGATTTGTGTTCATTTTTGCGTATGTTGATTTGCTTGTTGATCTGGCCGATGTAAGTCTTGACACGGTATTTCGTAAACTCTTTGAGGCCCCAGTGGTACCTGGATTACGGAGCATGTACCTTATTATACGTTCTGGTACGAATGATGATGCTATATTGTGTTGGCGTAGAATTCTGCTGATTTTGTCAATGGTTCCTTCAATATATGGTAGTATGGTTGTTATGACCGATGTATCTCGGGTTTTCTGCGGTTTCTGTGTGACCTTGAAAGCCGCTTTTATAATTTTCTCTGGGTAGTCATGCATTCGTAGAGTTGTCTCGATGGAGTTCAATTCTTGTTGTCTGTGTTCGTTGTCTGCCAGCCTTCTTGAACATGTAATTAGTATTTTTGCCAATGAGTGGATTTGTTTTAGGTCTTGGTGTGAATTTGCTTCCAGATATTCATTAGAGTGCGTTGCTTTACGATATACCGTGTAACTAAATTTTGACGAGTCTTCGAAAAGTAACTTCGAGAAATACTTGTGTGATGTATGTATTAAATCGATAAATTCACCCATCTCGTTGTGGAATGTACGAGACCATGGTTGAACATAGCTATCACGCTGAAAAAGAAACCCTCATCCTTGGCTGACGAAGATATATTTCAAAATGAGCATCTTTAAAAATATTTCAATACACGAGATAATTTCTTAAAGTGAATCTCAAAGTGAGTTATTTCTGTCTGATCCAATAGAACAACACTCAAAATGTCAGAAATATACAATAAAGTATAAGGGTGAGAAAGGCCACTACAATAATCAAAATTTTTCATTGATAACTCAAAATAAGTATGAAATAAAAATTCTAGATTTTTTTCTTCTTGTTTTTGAATGTTAAGTAGATCTACAATACCGTGATATTATGTGATGAGACATATTAAGTGTTTGTTCTGGAAATGTAGCAACTTCATAGGGCCATAAAGCATATTTTCGCCAATTGAACTTATTTATATGGAAAGTTCATATTCCAAATTGGACTTCAATCCAACTCTCCATTTAACGAAATTGGCAGATGTTTCCAAAATGTAACGTAGATGAATGTTCTAGGTGCAGCGGACAAGAATAAATTGACCCTCTACTGGTTTCAGGACACACAGGCAACGAAACAACTGATTAGTGTGTCCTACACTTCAACATCTTTGATACGGAAAATATACCCGGAAACACACAAGGGAAAACCTTTATAAAGGGACCGTACCACGAGAGAACTGAAGAACAAACGATAGATCGGCTCAAAATAATTACAAGACTACTTACTGGACACTGTCCATTGAGAGAACACCTAAAGAGAAGAAAGACCTTAGCTGCAGACAATACAAAAATAGACAGAGTCAGGAGGCAAACACTTGACACGAGACAACCCGAATTATGTCCAGGAGAAGGATTTTTATAAGATTGTTGGAATGGAAGTCATAAAAAAGATGTAGAGAAAACTCAGTAAGCCCAAGAAGTTGCAGTGTTTTCCGTAGACTTGTGATGAATGGTGAACAAAATGTAGGAAAATTCCAAATGAAAATGTTTTCATGGAAAACAATCATGTTCATTAACGAGTTTCAAAATTTGTATAAGGGTTCCAACAAATGGAACTGTTATGTTATGGAACTGGGCGTGTTCATACACACTATGAATACGCCTGATGAAGCTACTGTATACCGAAACACGTGTGGCGGCTTTGTGATTATTTTCCTTCAATTGACTGGCCTATTCGACTATTATTCACAGCAACTGATTGAAAGATATATGGTATGGTGTAAGTTGTTTTCAATTAAATAATCATAAGTGCGTAACAATTGGTTGTCTCGTTATTTATTGCTTTATTACATCTTTTCTCCTGTGATCTTTAAGTTACTGCTAGAATTCTAATAAATTGATTACCATTAATTCATTGTAAACACTTCAATCAAAAATATTGTAAATAACAATGTCACATAAATAAATCACTTCGCCACATTCAATGAATATTATTCAATATTACTCTTCCTCTATTTTAAGATTTGAAATCCTCAATGTTCCAGAAAATAAAACTCCGAACTACTGATATTCTTTCAATTAGAAAACTGGCTAACATTAGTTGATGTTTACAACTTCTGCTATCCGTATTCAAACAAATGAAAACAGCGTTTTAAAAATCGTTTTTCAATTATTTCAACGAAAATTATAAGAAATTATTTGAAAAAATATGTGGAATATTTACATATAATCATGTAGATATTCGAATTTTCATTATCAAACCTATCACCAGGTTTGTATTCTTGGAAATTAATAGTGTAAAAACTGTCTTGACAGTAGTTGGTTTATGCCGATTTCAGAACCTCCTACTACCACTTTCAACCTTGAAATGTCTTCTAAATATATCACACGAAGTAGTCAGGGTGACTTTGAGGAGGTGTTTCGAGTTTGACATTGAATGACCTTGACCTACCTCACAGGACGCAGGCAAGGTGACTTTGAGGTAGTGTTTTGGATTTGACCTTGAATAACCTTCATTCACTTACCATATTTTCGGCAAGGTGACTTTGACCTCGAGCCAACCATCCGGCTTTCTTGAGGTTTTAAAGCTACACGATACAACGTAGCCAAGGTGACTTTGAGGTAATGTTGTGTGTTTGACCTTGAATGACCTTAATTTACGTTAAACGACGGAGACAAAATTACTTTAGAGTAGTTGTTCCAGACACCCAGCTTGTGGTTAAGAAGCACTTCCCTCTTCTTCAACCAAGTTCTAAATATGTTCGAAGGATCGCCATTCCACATTCAGATTGAATAACCCAAAGTACTCGAATAAACGAGTGAAAGTAGTGCTGAAAAGTGACAGAGAGTATTACGTCAGGAGTATACTCAGCAATCCAGGTGACCATATTGTATATTTCCATACCATAATTTCACTATATTCGAAATGGTTCATTTGAAATTTAATATCGAAAAGATCAATTCTGCAATAATTCAACGAACTGAGGCTATGGAGCAGAAGCCTTCAATATCTTTTATTATCGATAAAGGTTATAAAATTGAGAAGATGTCGATGCTGTCTACGCGATATGGTAAATCCATTCAAGTAGTTTTGTTGGATATGGGTCAAAGTTCTCAGGATTATCCTTGTGTCAAACCCCGTTCACTATTCAAAGTCGATATTTTAGATTGAATATAACTTCAATATCTTTGTAAATAGTAGAAATATTGTATATTAATGTAAAATATGGATTAGCTCCCGCGCTTCAAACATGATCAAATTTCAAGTGATTGCTTTTTTGCAATATAATTTACAAACTGATGAATGCGTTTTATGTATTTTCAGAGTTCTTTCTCCTTAGAACATGTGGATGTAATATTCAGCCGAAGAGTGACCGGAAGCAGTAAATTTGGATTCTGCAATTAGGAGGTTGGCTTGGGAATTAGCCGACTTGAGTTTTGACGCTCTTCATTCGTCAAACTTTGATTTGAGTATTTGTTATGATGCTGAACAGGTGCGAAAATTTTTGGAGCTCAGCGAGAAGTATGAGCTTGGTGTGGCACTGTGCCATAAATATTCGTACGGAAGCAGAAATTCGGAAGAGTTCTGTGAGCTAATAATTGAAGCAGACATGAAAAATTTCCTTCACGACATATTCGTCTACCTACCACAGAATATCACAGAGTCCCCAAAACCGGAAGAATCTTTGTGAATATTGAAATTTGTTGTATATGTTATTATTAAAATCATGTTTCAATTCATATTTGTCTATATCTAATTGTTTGGTAGATAAAAGACAGATGATAATTACTGAGTGTTTTATTATTTATCAATATCAAATAATCCATGGTGAATTACATGTTGATTGCAATTCAGTCTGAACAGAGCCATCAAGGGCATTATAAGATAAAACAGCATCGTGGAGGATGAGTGCATATACTTTGGTGTTTGCTGGAAACTTCACCTTGCGTGTTTTGAATTCTATTTTGATGTCGACAATAGATGACTTCATAGCATCGGGTTGGTGGGAGCAGTCAATGATGAATTGTGGATTGTTGCGAAAGTTACCAATATCAATCGTCGGCGCACTCATAGCTGCGTTGGAAGTTTTCATATGCATAGTAGGGTGATGAGTCTAACTTCTTGTTAAAATCCAGATTCCAGCGCTCACATGGGTATACTTCCGAGTTTAGAGATAGTAGGATATTATTAATATTCGCAAGTATAAATTTTGTCACAACTTTCGATATATTTTCAGATTGGTCGATGTTTTGAAATCCAATGGTGATATATCGAAGTCTTTCGAGACTGTTGGTTATCTTCACGGCCCATATATCTGAGGAAGTATCACGAAATGTGGGTAGTTCATAGAGGTCCCACATACGATAAGCCATCTTCACTTTTGCATTATTCACATTTTCATTGATGCGGTTCAATATCTTCAGTTTCTGACGGTCTTCCGGCACAATGTGTCTGATTGTCAATATTATTTCAATTTCATCGACTTTCCCAATGAAGGAATTTTTGAATGAGCGTGCAAGATTCAATACCCTTTGGTGTAATCCTCAGCGAAACCAGTGAGATACTTCAAGGGTAATTTACAGCTGGATACATTGCTGACATAATCCAATATATCTTGTTGATTCACATCAAGCCCCCATCCTATCGGTAGTTGCGAATTTGCATGTGTCCAAATGTCATTGGAATTGCGAAGCCTGCTTCTCAAAAGCTTAGAACACTGTTCCGAACCAGAAAACTGTGCACACCTCAGCAACTTTTGATGCTTTATAAATGTCAGATCAGACCTTCTTTGGAGTATTGCTTTCATGTATGGAGATCTGCCTCCAAACAAACCCTAAAGTTGGTGGATTCTATCCAGAAAAGAGTCATCCGCCTGATTGGAGACGCGAACATCACGTGAAACCTTGATAGCCTGGAACATCGAAGAAGGGTTGGAGATTTGTCTCTCTTTTATATATACTTCCACAAGAAGTATTCAATTGACTTGGCACATTTGATTCCACCAAGAGCGTACATATCTTGAATACGCGACGGACTGTTGCTGCTCATCGTCTTAAGGTTCAACTCAGTATACCTCAAACTTCACTGTTCAAGAACTTTTCCATCTGGAGAGCTGCGTTCATGTGTAATAAACTTCCTGAACGTTTTTCCAAATGGATTTAATCTCCAGCGATTCAAATCAAATGTGAATCGCTACTTTCGCACAGTCACCGCTCTGAGAGTGCCTTAAGGATTTTTCTGTAGTGCTCCAGAATGGACCTGTTCAAATCTGCACGTGTTTTTCCATTAGGAATGAACCACAACTCTTGCAGCACATGAAAATTTCTGCGACCAAACTTATCGATGCTTCCTCTACTCATTTTTATGATACACTCATGACGGTCTTCGATGTTGTGAATCAACATATGAGAAATGATGATTGTTATAGCTTTATCAATTCCAATTCAACTATTATTTTTTCACCATTAAAATTGATCAGATTACTATTATCATCCAATATGCGAAGAGTGATATTGTCGAGGTACTGACGACCGCCAGGCTGGATTGGCATGTAAATAATATTTTTACATCGATATCAAATTCAAAGATGCTATGGATTTCATCACCATTTGAATATGCTTCAGCTGTGACATTACAATTCACATGAATATTTCTCACCTTATTGATATTTACGTATAATGTTGATTCATGAAATTCATCGATGCCAAACACATTGGCTTCGAACCCTGAAAGTTCGGCAATAGTGATTTCATGTTTGGGGTGGATGTAATATTTTGACCGCATTGCACACTTCAGAGTGTTGTTTGCATGTAGGAGAAATACTTCTTCGATATTCTCCTCAGCTCCATCTCCCAATTGCATTTCTTTGGATTCGATGAATTTTTGAAACACCTTATTGATTATATCAATTTTATATGCTCCAGGTGGAATTTTATAATGGGCGGAGGTGAGTTAGCTTCTTTAGATCACGCGATAACATTATTTTTCACATACACATTAAAAATGGAGTTGTAGGAATATAAACGGTGTAAGCCCAGACCGTAATTAGTGCCAATACTCATTTCGATGGGTGGGTAGAAGTTGGCGCTCAATTCGCTAGAGTGAGTGAGTCAGTTACTCACAGACGATCTAACTATACACAATAGATAAATTTGGGCGAAGGAGAGGTGGTGTTAGTAAACCACTTGTTGGAAAATAGGGTGGTGTATTCATTCTCACAAAGCATGGTGATTAATGACATTCAGAATAAGTGGTTGCAGAATGTTGGTGAAACTGTAGACAGTAAAGACTCTGTCACTAAAAGATATGTTGGGGATCATGTGAGCAGCCTTACTATAGTTTGGTGTTTTGGACACTTACCATAGGTAGGGAATGAGCCACCTCGTCAACCTGATTTTATGCAATGACAAACTGTCCAGCGGTTTCGTGATGTAGAAATTGAAAATTATTTCATTAAATGTCTATTCTATTGAGTTGGCCGAATTTCTTTCACAATATTTCAATATTCAACCAATTTATACCCGGACACGGATGAAATTATTGATTATATTATNTACGTAAATGCTGTCCATCGTTGTGTTGTTTTGTCTGTTGGGGTGGCTTGTTCCTTGTTCTGTATTTTTTGTTTGATATTACAAATACAAAATGCTTTGGTAATTTTGCCACGCCCCTTCTTGAATATGTATAAATGCAGGATATTCCAGAGTACATTCATTATCGATCAGTGCGGCATTCAGTCAATACCTCATTCGATACCAGTAGCAGTTGAATCACAATGGATATTGATAAATTCAGAAATGAGGAATCAAATGAACGGAAAATGTGTAGATGATCTCTCAGTTTCTAAGAACTGCATGTTCTCAGGAAAACAAGCCGATTTAGTTGAAAATCGAGAATTACGAAAAGCTGCAAAACATGTCATATCCTCGCATCTGGAGTAGAAAAAAAACCAAAGGGATTTGTCAGTGTAGTGCAAACTTTCGTAAGAATCTCTTCGTATAATTATTCCAAAAAATTCCAAAGGCGAACGCTGATAATAGTACCGAGGCAAGTTTCGTATAGCACAATATGAGGATTCTAAGAAGGCTTTGAGTGAATTGATGATTTTGTATGGTTGAATGAGAGATGATGAGTTATATATCAGAAATTTCGATTCCGTATTTATCAGTGTTATTATAATTCACGTTCGGCATGATAATAAATGGAAATTGATGCAGCGGTTGTATTATTTGAAGCAATATATTGTCACGACCAAATTGGGCTTATTGGTAACCAATTACCATTTTTGCCTTTTTGGGGTTTCACTCTTAATTTTGTTATGTTCACTCAGTTCATGATGTAGATAACATCAATACATCTATTCAAAATGAAAACAACACAAAATCGTACTTACAAAAAAACCAGCATAATTCCTGACATTGTGTCAAACCTTCGGGGCCGCTTCCCATCAATTGACCTCTTTTTCCCTCAATCCTTCTCGTTGAATAACCAGGTGACATATCGTTTGTCAACAATTCCAATTCCTATCAAACAAAACCAACATTTGATGAAGTATTGAAACAGCAGTCTCAGCGATTATAATTGATGTTAATATTACTTGATACGATGTGAATTGGATACTTCAAGATATGCCGCCTGGTATTCGAGGAAAATAACGAGGAATTAATATTTTTTATGAATAAATTCAGATTTTATTGGTTTTCCCCAATGATGTGACAAATGACACCACTTCCAAATGTGTCAGAAAATACAAATATATTAGGTACTACTAGGTGCTACTTCGTTGCAGACCATTTTGAACAAATAGTTATAATATTCTTTCTACAAGGGGAATTCCTACCGTTTTCACTTCCATTATTGAGTGATCTTGGGGCAGTGGCAGGTGGCAGTGCGGGCATTGAAAAGCAGTGAACGATGCAAAAACTAATCGTGAATAGTTAGCTAAACAAAAAAGGCCTAACTTAGCTTTCGAACAATAACAAAAATCGGGAAAAGGGTATTATCTAAAATTGTATAAAGGATATGGTTTCTGGAAGAAAAAATAAAAAATGCTAAAGGAATGTCAGCAGTTGCAACTATACTGAAAGAAAAGAGAAAATAAAATTACCGTGACGTATAATGTCCGATATCGAAAATTCCTCATTTCAGAGGTTTATTTATGCGCGATTCATTCCAACGCGAATTTCATCAAATTAATCTGGTATAGTGAATCTTGATGTACAAAGAAGACCCGGTATCATTTGACAGCATATTCGAAACTTAATAATAATGTAATCTACTATGATATTTATGGTAATTTACCACCTCCAATTGAGTTGGTAGAATATTTCAGAAACAATGGTGATTCAATTACTGAATACCATCATGATTCAATACAATAATTATGATCTTCCTCTTGAAGATGATCACTTGGTGATCGAAACACGTGTCGAGGTGTCGAAGTAACGGTTTAGTGTTGGGAAAAAATTACAGTTATATTTATAACTACACCAAAGGTTCCAAACAGTGCATCACATGGTAGTACAATTACAAAGATTCATCCGTACAGAAACTATAAAAGACAGCTATAAGAGAAACTTGATGGTTTTTCGATGTCAATGAAAACGTTGTTAACACCCGAAAGTCATCAACTTTTGAATTCTCTCAGAAAAATCAATGTACGCATTCCATTGAAATTGTGGTCAGGAGTTTTCCAAGATTATAGTAGAATTATAATGAATATGAGACAATCATCAATTTTCATTCGAGAAAAGGCTGACATTGATGCTGTTATTGCAAAAATTCAAATCTGTACTGGAACGTACCCTATATAACACCGAGTATTAACGAACAATTGCGCTTGAATAAAATTCGTAATAGTACAGAATCACCATTTGAATTTTTTATTTGGGAATTATTAGAAAATCCCACTCTGAATTATTCAACTCATCACATTTGGTCTGTGAAAATATCAACCCTATTAGAAAGTCCTTGACATATAATTATTGCCCTTCAAGATGCTTGTAAATGTCAGATTCTGAAATATATGATGAAATGCAATCATTGTAACTTGACNGCTAATGTAATAAGAGAGCCGTTGGCGAGCAGAGACAAAATTATACTTCCACCATTGCATATTAAGTTAGGAATGATAAAGCAATTCGTAAAAGCTTTGGACAAGGAAGGAGATTGTTTGAATATATTTGTAGAAAATTTCCAAAACTTAGTATGGAAAAGTTGAAAGGTGGAATATCTGATGGTCCTCAAATACGGCAATTGATGAAAGACACTGATTTTATTAAAGTTATGACTCTTCTGGAAAGTAAAGCTTGGGAAAGTTTTGTGTTGGTAGTCGAAAATTTCCTAGGTAACCATAAAGCACCAAATTATGAAGAAATTGTGCAGAATATGCTGACAAACTTTCAGATTCTAGGAGCAAATATGAGTTTCAAGTTACCCTATCTTCGCAACTATTTGGATAAATTTCCAGATAATTTAGGAAACTATTGTGAGGAGCAGAATCTAAAAGTAATGGAAGAAAGATATCAGGATCGATGGGATTGTCACATGATGGCCGATTACTGCTGGTCTTTAAAAAGAGATTGTCCTCTGAAAAATTATAAAAGAAAAGCTCTTAAAAGGCGTTTCATGGAAATATAACATGTTTTCGAAATTTCCCTCTCTATTTACTTCAAAGTATCATATTTTTTTTCAAATAAAACTGAGATTATAAATATATCTGTTATTTTGTTTCTTGTTTTCGAATTTTTGTTATGTAAAATGAAAATAAAAATTTAAAAGAAAACGAGAGCAAATCTTACAAAACCATTGATAATTTCATGAATTGTGAGTATAAATACACCCAAAATCAATCTTATATCTAGGGCAACAAAACCACTGTAGACCAGTGTTATTCATATTGACTGTTTCCATCAAAGAGAAATCATTCAGAGCGGATCTGTAGTTTTGCGAATAGAATTTGAAATACCAAAATCTACAGAAAATCATGTGTCTGTATGTCGAGGGACTGGGAAACAAACTTCTAAAAATGAAACAAGATACAAAAATACATGGTGATTATTCACTTGGAGTGGTTATAAAAAAAACGTGAGAATGAACATCGAGATTACATAGAAAATAGACAATTGACAGGATCTAAATTGTCAGAACACCTTTTAAAATGAGACGCTCAACATCGAGTTGATTGGAACAAGACAAGAATGATTACCAATTTGCTTCACTCTAAGAGACGTAAGCAGTAGATCTACAATGATAGAACCAAATCNTATCTGGAGATGATTGTATTTCGACCAGCTCCTTAGAAATAGACCGTACTTGGCTACCCACCTTGAAGGAGAATTTGGATAGTGTCGAAATGACAATAGACTGATATCAGAGAGCACCTTGTATTACGTCGAATGTTTCAGTTGTCAATCAACAATATTGACATAATTTCACATTTCAAAATTCCTTTGACATCTGTCGAAAAAGTTTGGAAATAAATAATTTGGAAGGAAGTAACTGCAAATATTTTTGAATGTTTTGTCCATTTCTGTAGATGCAGGCAGATTTTGGCTTCCGAAACATTGAAATACTTTTATGAAGTTCTCCATTATAATTTTCATATTTTTCATATTGTGAAAGGTGAAAATACCCAAAAAAGGGCTGATAAAAAACTGATTTTCCTCCACAAAAAATGACTTTTGTTGAAAACGAAACCCTTGCCGCTAAAATTGATGGAGTGGAACAGCTTTCGATAAATAAGATGCGGATTTTCAATTTAAATGAAACTCCTAATGAAAATACGAAACAAAATGTTTCTCAACTCAAAGATGAAAATTAATCTTGGAAATGAAGACTAGATTTGTGCTATTGAGTGGAGAGAGTCAACAGTAATAGCAAATCTCCAGGTATCTTCCTGGGGATGGTAAGATGTTACAACTCCCGAATACATTGGATGAGATTGAAGGCCAAAAAACAAAAACCGTAGAAAATCTACAAAATATTTTTGAACCAAACAGTTTTGGATATAATTCACTTCAATATAAGAAGTTTGAAGAAAAATTTTGACGAGCTTCTCGTTCATCCCGATGGATATATTGATAGGTTTGACATTGGATTCTCAGAAACCTGGAAGGTAGAATCGGTAAGTGAGTTTAGAATTCCAAATTATACAGCATATTATAATGACTATAAATATAATCAAAATGATGATCTTATTATATATGATATAGCTGATATGTCAATATCAGCTAAAATTGAAATCATCTCTTTGACGGAAAGGAAACTTCT
>NW_019290832.1:95583-117069 GCF_000500325.1 Leptinotarsa decemlineata | reverse complement strand
TACATTCTGAACGAAACAATACCCAAAGCGTCTATATTCTTCACGAAAGAAAAACCGTCTACAATTCCATTGAATAATAAACATATTTTAAAAGGAAATGAACTTTTTATCTGAACAACCTTCGACACCGAACACAAAGAGTAGTGCTCGGTTGATTGACACTTTTCATTTGTGTCCCGTTTTTCTATTTAAATTCATCTCCGAACGAAAAAAAATCATTGTAGTGTGTCACATTTTAAAATCGAAGCGGATACTGTTCCAATGGAGTTCTTTTCAGTTTCGATTATATCTCTCGCTTCTGTCGAGGCCTTTCGGCATGGTTTCGACGTTTTTCTCGAGACCAGGCTATACCTATAGCGAAATCGTAGAGGAAATTTCGTTTCGAAAAAAGAGCTTTTTGAATTTCCCTTCCTTTCATCGAAACTAGACAAACGCAACATTCGACAGTAAGTTATATCAGCAACCATTGAATAGTCGCGTAAATGTACACATGAGACGGGCAATCTTCGGAAGTCGTC
The DNA here is from genome assembly GCF_000500325.1 of Leptinotarsa decemlineata. Classification (NCBI taxonomy): domain Eukaryota; kingdom Metazoa; phylum Arthropoda; class Insecta; order Coleoptera; family Chrysomelidae; genus Leptinotarsa; species Leptinotarsa decemlineata. Next base: position 116,551 of record NW_019290832.1, on the reverse strand, counting down.
AGACCCAGCGTCGATTTTGGCGATTTTTTTTAAAACGTTTGTTCTATTTAGGTTGTTTCAAAAGTTGTGTCCGTTTTCATGAGTCTACTTATCCTAACAACCAAGAGAAGACCCCTACGTAACATTCACAATCTTCCTTACCGCTATTCATCTCAAACCTTATACAACTTAGTAAATACTACACCAATCAACCTACGATTTCAGAAACTTCAAGGACAATACGCGACAAGAACGATGAGCAGCAATAACACCGATGCCATCAACATGCTGACCACACCATGGACACCCCGTGGAGGACCCAGAAGGATACCTAGAAAGAAGCTACCATTTCTCCCAGCAATACTCCTGGGAGCAATGGAAGATCCGTCGAAAAAGATCAAAGGCATCCTGGAGGAGTACCCACTGGGAATCAGATAGCGGACAGCTACGTTCTGGAAGGAGCTAATTTCGGACAACATCCATCCCAGGCCTAACAACCTGGACCTATGATAAAACTGACCACCACAACGGACCCGGACCACTCAAACGGAACAACGGGAAAACAAAATGAACACATGACAACCTAAGACAACACACTCCTAACCCTGAAGAGACATTAGCCTATAGCAGGGCCCATCTCAAAACACACTAACACTAACATAATGTAGTTAACCAAAATTTGAATAAACATTTTTGAATTGAATTGAATTCATGAGTCTACTTCACACTGTATCTTAATGAATATTTATTCAATTTTATTGAATTAAGCGCTATAAAAATTGCTTCCTTGGGATTCGATGAAGTCAACGAAGGCCATTTTTCATGGTCTTGAATGGGCAAGGCAGAATTTTTACGCTGTACGTTTCACGTACAGGCGAGCGTTGTCTAGAAGCAGGATCGGACCTGGACCTCTTCTGTTGACCAGTACCGGCTGCTGCTGACGCAATTTACGGTAGATTTCGTCTATTTCCTCACAATAGGACTGTACTGTGATGGTTTTGCCCGGTTACAGAAAGTTATAGTGAATCACAATAGCCGCTGACCACCATACAGTAACCATGGTATCTTTTTGGTGGGTTTTCGCCTTCGGGAAGTTGGGTGGCTCAACAGTATCTAACCACTGTCTGGAANAATTTTCACAAATCCTTCTCTATTGTACATCTACAATATAAATCGAACCTACATACAAAATTTCAGTCTCTGAAAATAAAGCGGCACGGAGAAACAGTGATGAAAAGTTGATTTTCATATGTAAACGCGCCCCTTTTACCCCCACGGGGGCACCCTAGTTGGAATATTTGAAAATCCTTTCTCAATTCACATCTATAATATAAAACGAACTCACATAGAAAATGTCAGCCTCCAAAAATATAGCAGAACGGAGAAACAGTGATAAATAGTTAATTTTCATATGTAAACGCTCCCCTTATACTCCCACCGGAGGCACCCCAGTTGGAATATTTGAAAATCCTCTCTTTTTGCGCATCCTAGACCTAAAAAGCACCTATATACCAAATTTCAGCTTCCTAGGACTTACCAGTACGGAGAAACAGAGATGAATGAGTGTTAAGTTACTTACGCATTTATAAGTATACATACATAGTTGTAAAATATACATCGTCTGCGAAAATTAAATCACCACATGAAAGCCCAATCACTCCTTACATTCCGTTATTTAAAATTAACATTTCTTCATTTATGAGAACTTAAATATTAGGAAAAACAAGCACAGTCGCCAGCACATAAACCCTTTCAAAAATCCAATCGAACGCTTCTGCCAGAGCCTATTTCGGCTTTTATGTATCTCGATAATTACTTACCTTATTCCCTTTTCTCATATATATTCCAAACAAACAGCTCGTCGTTCCTTCTATGTTCAGTCGGTTGATTATCTTTCAGAGCGCAAGAATACAGGGACGCGTCTACCTAATACTGAGCGACAGCCCTTTTGTAAAGGCACCCACAGTGCCGGCTGAGTGAGAAAGTTGCAAGCTTTGAGGTTTATAGGTTTGGATACAAATATAAACAATCGTGAGAATTTTAAATTCTAGAAGAAAAATAAACATTTTTCCAGTCTATCAAAAACACTTTTCCCGCAACAGAATATGTTCATCTATGAATTGAAGGGGTTATATTTTTTAGGAGTGATTAATTTTTGGTAAGGAAAGTTTTTGGCTTTCTACTACTCCCTCTTGATACAAAAAATGTGGGAATCTTCCAAAGAAAGGAAGGAAGTAATCAATTTGAAAATAAGTAACTCTATACATGGAAGTGTAGATCATGCAAAGAAGTAACTTTCAGACACAAACTGGAAGAAAAAGCCCTCCTGAAACAGCTACTTTCATATAAACATTGAATCACACGAAAGAAAAATTCTTGCGAAACAACTAGTTTCATAGGAACACTGAAATATACAAAAAACACTTTTCTCCAGTCAGTTTGTATTCCAAACATTCGTTTTGGAATTATATCAGATATCATTCACATGATTCCTACACAATATAGTGAATGAAAGGTAAAATTTTCACTTACGTGGAACACTGTCATGCTCACTGGTAGAAATCGATGTTTCGCCGTAAGACACTTGCCTTGGGGCTCTTCAGTACCAATCTGGATAATATTAATAAAAAAATACACACAATTCATTCACAAGATAGAGTAGTAGAAAGCCAAAAACTTTCTTTTCCGAAAATCCACTAATAGTTGTGGTTACAGAGATACTCGGTGTCAGCGGATACAACAAAAAAAAATAATAAATGTTGTTCGTACTAACCAATTATTTATTATTTTTGCTTTGTGTTAAATATTCTTTTCATAGTTATTTTAAAGGAATGGAATTCAACGTAAAACATCTTGAACATCTATGCTACTACAGTATTTGTTGAAAAAATCACACATTCTAATAATTGGGAAGTATTTATCCAAACTTGTGTTGAAATTCGGACTGACAAGTAATTTTCTGTTTTTAGTGTCCCTTTGAGGAACATGATAAAAAATCTCTGATAATAGATTGGGTGAGTCATAACAGTTGGTGGAGGATCCACTTTTCATCACACGGGACGATCCGGGTTGTGCAGAAGCGAAGAATAACAGACTTCGAAACGTCACAATTCTTGTCGATCGTTCAGATCTTGAGGCACCCATTTTTCGAGAATCTTGGACTTTTCAATACGTTTTAAACCATCAAAAACCGCAGGGGAGCTGACGCTATCCCACGCACCGTTTGTGATGGGTCAGTCTCCATCAGAGTCCTTAAATCCTTGTCTTGGATTACTGTAGGTCCACCACTTTGGAGCTCATCTTCGAAGCTAAAAAATATCCAGAACGAAATTTTGCAAACCAACGTCGAATAGTGCGTTCATCAACACTATCATTGCCACATTTGTTAATTTTACGGGCCGTTTCTGCAGCGCTTTGGTTCAATTTGAATTCGTAGAGAAAAATTGTGTATATTGGATTGCCGACAATATTACATTATATGACTTTATAACTATTGGGAAATGCTACTAAAGTAATTCTAGAGCAAATTTTGCAATTTTTGATATTTATACTCAGATCAATATGTTGACACCAGTTTTCTATAATAATTTGTTGATATTGAAGATATACACAAGCTAACGATCTTTCTTGGCTCCGCACGGGTGCAATGCTGATAGTAAATATAAATTCACTCACCGGTAATGTAAGGACATGAAGAAACAGTGATGAAAAAATAATTTTGTATTATGGACGCCCCTTTTTCCCCTGCGGCTGGCGCCTCAATTAGAATATTCAAAAATCTCTTCTTATTGCACATCTACAATATAAAACAAACCCATATACAAAATTTCAACCTCCGAAAATATAGCGGTACGAAGAAACAGTGATGAAAAGTTAATTTTCATATGTAAACGCGCTCCTTTTACCCCCACCGGGGGCATTCCAGTTGAAATATTTACAAATCCTTTCTTATTGCACATCTACAATATAGAACGAACCTACATACAAAATTCCAGCCTCCTAAAATATAGCGGTGCGGAGAAACAGTCAATTTTCATATGTAAACGCGCCCCTCATACCCCCACTGGGGGCACCCCAGTTGGAATACTTGATAATCCTTTCTTATTGCACATCTACAATATAANTATCATTCATTTGAAGTAGAACTCATATGAATGATATCTGATTTTTATTCCACAACGAATGTTTGAAATACAAACTGAGTAGAGAAAAGTATCTTCTGTATAATTCAGTGTTCATATAGAAGTATTTGTTTTGAAAGAATTTTTTTCTTTCGTGTATTTCAATGTTTATATGAAAGTAGCTGTTCAGGAGGACTTTCTTTCAGTTTGTATCCGAAAGTTACTTCTTTGCATGATCTATACACCCATATATAGAGTTACTTATTTTCAAATTGATAACTTCCTTCCTTTCCTTGGAAGATTCCCACATCCTTTTTTTTGTATCTAGATGGAGTAGTAGAAAGCCAAAAACTTTCTTTCCCAAAAATGTTCATCCATCTTGTACATTGATAAAATTTGATAGGTAGAATTGAAATCTGTGGCGTGACATGAATCTGAAGAAAACACTTTTTACTCACCAAAACGTGTCTCTCGACACGCGTTTCGTGAACCAAGCTAGCATCACCAGGAGATGACTAGTCATACCCTGATAATGAACACATTTCGAAAGAAAGCATTTTGTTCTAATAGTGTGAGGCAAGTGTTTTGATAGATTCATTTCATGCCAGAGGTTCTAATTTAACCTAACGAATTTCTCCAGTGTACAACGCTACGTGCATGTTAATTTATGAAAAGTATTTTTCTTCTTTCTGGTTATAAAATAAATCAAACGTGAATATATATTTTCAAAAACAATCTTTCATTTACATGCTCAAAAATACTTTAAATTAATGAAACTCATCAATTTATTACATTTACCTATATTATGAAAAATTATAATGTTTTCTTAAAAATACTAATGTCACGATCAGATGAAGTATTTTATTCTTGTTTATCAACACAGATGAATCTCGCGACCAGCTTTTACATTCCTTACCTTTCAAAATTGATGTTGCGGCCATCTTGCATTCCACCATTCTGAATTTATTTTTTAATCCCTTTGGTTTGATATCCATAGCATGCGAGTGCATAAAACATAGTTTATCGTCATTAGGTTAGGTAAGGTTAGGTCCAAAATGAGTGGGTCTATTCGACCCTCCACCGCAACCCGCAAGGGTTTATTGTGGCTCACACCTATTCACACTCGACTATAATAATAAACCCAGCTTCTTAACGAATCCGATTAGTTTGTATGGTGGTGAGTGGTCTTTCAGGTCAGATGATGAGAATACAGTTCTGCCGAACATTTAAAACCTAATTCGGTCCCCAGCGGGGCAGGCATAAAGTATGAGTTCTGCTGTTTCATCATTTTCCAAACAGAGGCGACACACACTGTCTTCCGACAGTCCAAGTCTCTGCATATGATGATTCAAATGACAGTGACCTACTGTAGTCCAACAACTATTTGGTATCAAGATTCGAAGGGTGAATAAACTTCTTGAAGTGAGCCAATCCTGGAAGATTCTGCGAGAAGTCCATAAATCTTCTTGCTATATAGGTGTTCAATCTTCCTTTGGCAAAGCCTAAAGCGATGCCAATGACAGGTTCTGGTCCGGTGAAGCTGCTTGCAGCACCTTTATCGTCATTAGGAGTCCGTCATATTGTATTTAAAGTAAAGACATTTTCGGTTCGTATTTTCCTCAACAAACTTCATTCAAACTACATCCATATTGGATGTAGAATAACGTCACCTTTTTGGGGAGGAAAGGTTTTGGCTTCCTAATCCACCATCTTAATACAACAAATATGGGCAACTTTCAAAGGAAGGAAGAAAACAATCAATTTCAAAATAAACTCTTCACAAAGATGTGTAGATTATCCATAGTAGTTACTTTCAGATTCAAACTGAAGGCCTTTTCGAAACAACTACTTTCATACGAACATTGAATTATATTAATAAATCACTTTTTTCTTCAGTTTGTACTCCAAACATTCGTTATGGAATTGAATCAGATATCATTCACGGGATTCCTACATAATCTAGTATATGAAAGATGTAAAATTTCACTAACATGGAAAACTGTCATCCTTAATGGTGGACATTCGATGTTTCAGCACCAATCCGGTGCTAAGGAGTGAATATTCAGATACATTGAAATAAAAAATAGTTTATCTTATCAAATATCCGAAGTGCTGTCCATTATTTTCTAAACAGTGATGAAGTCTGCTCTCATAGTCCTCTTTGACATTTCGAAGTTCTTCACACGCAGATCTTCAAATTTCACAAATTTCGAGGCTATGTTTTCCAAACAATCGGTTTTAGACATGCCCTTGGGAAGAAGTCTAGAGGAATAGTCGGGTGATCGTGGCCATTCTATTGCTCCGCTTCGACCAATCCATCCGCCGGGAAATCTATCATTTAGCCGTTGACTAACCGGAAGAAGGTAATGTTGGAGCTCCATCTTGTTGAAAGTCATTAAAATCATCTTTTAAAACCATGTCACTAGTCGCATCAAATTGATTTTCCAAACTAGTTGTTATCAAGGGGTGTATTATTTCTTGAAGCAGATTCAAGTATAGCTCATCAGTAAGATTTTTCTCAATGAGTAACTGTCCAATACCTGGTATTCGCAAGAATACCAGCCCAAATATCCACTTTATCTAAATACTATGTATATGACCTTCCCTACAACATCGCTCCGCTAGCAACTATTTCTTCTTCTTTCAGTTCTTTGTTGAATTGTAAACACCAAACTGAAGCTCTTATTTCTGCCATGTCATTCGTAGTGCTAATTTTCCGGTCACTTTCTGTAATGGCGGGTTCGCGCTTACTTCCCGCGCGATTTGGATGACAGCTTCATCCCAGGGCCTTTCAAAGCTGTATGCCAGATCTTTAGTAAAGATATTCTCTCTTCCTTTCTGTTGAAGTTCTCTTGGTGTTTGTGTATTTCTATGACTTCTAAATACATTCTTGTTGTTTGGAGCCATGGAAAAGGGGAAGTGCAGAACTTCCTAAATCTTCTGAATACCTTTCATCCAAAAATCCAGTTCACAATGGTATTAGAAAAAACCTCCAAATCCCATTCGCTGATGTTTTAGTCATCAAGGAAGTTATTCAACTAGGCCATAAGGTGTACAGGATGTGTTTTCATCCACTCACAGATCGATACCTACATAATGGATCCAACCATCATCCAAAACAGAAACGAACCGCCACTGTGACTTCGAAGTCTCAGAGCAGGATTAACTAATCAGTTTCGACATGGAAAGCCTCTACACCAACGTTCCTGTCAAACAAGCACTTCAAATCATACAGAGGAAGCTATCCGAAGATGGGGACCTGAAAGATAGAACAAACTTACCGATCATTGTATTATTAGGATGCTGTGTACGAAACTGCCAACTGAAGGACGAATTCTTTACGCAAGATGAGGGACTGACAATGGGATCGCCACTTTAACCTGTCATAGGCAACATATATATGTAGTGGTTTGAGACTCTCATTGAAGAAGCTACAAGTCTGGTTGAGATACGTTGACGACACCTTCATAATATGTAACCAAGGGAATACAGAACTAGACACCTTCCTGAAGCACATCAACAATGTAAGTCCTTCCATCACTTTCACAGTAGAGAAGGGTCCAAAACGAATTGCCATTCTAAGACGTATTGGTAAAGAGGACCGACACTAAACGGGAAACATCTGTATATCGAAAACCCACTCGCACAGGACAGTATCTGAACCAGGAATCCAACCACCATCAATCGACTAAGAGAGGAATCAACAAGACTCTAGTAGACCGTGCTTTCAGGCTCTGTAATACAAAGGAAGGTCTCGAGAAGGAACTAGGCATCATCAAAAATGGAACCTTCAATGGAATGGTTACTCCAAAGTGATGGTGGAACAGACTTTAGCTAAAAGACAGCAAGACACTCACAAGGAAGAGAAGCCACCACAACCAGTACTTGTACTTCCCTGCATCAGAGGATGGTCGGAAAGTATAAGAAGAATTGGGTCCAAGTATACCATCAGTCAGTACCTGTTTCAGATCTGGGAACACCGTAGCAGCCTCACGAAAACCAGGCCACCAAACGCGAACTGCTATTACAATAATTGCATTTACCGGATACCCTGCGGAGAATCATGCATCAGTGAAACTAAGAGGCCATTGAAAGTTATCATTGCCGAGCACAAGAAACACACACAGCGGGGAGAAACCAGCAATTCAGGAATAGCAGAGCATGTTTGAAGTGGTGTCAAACTGAAATCATCCACAAGAAGGAACACTGGTTTCAAAGAAAATTCAAAGAAATCGTGTATATGTTGTCCAACACCGCATTTAGCCAAGCTAACGTAGAGATACGCAACATATGGAACCTGTAATCAAGCGGAACACGACCAACTCCCGCCAAACGGTCAGCTCCCGCTAAAACCAATGAAGCTGTGAGAGGGAAGAGGGGATAGGTGAAAGCACTCAAATGATCTATAAATAGTCTGATCTCGGAGGAATAAGTCCAGTCATCCTCCGAAGACGATTGTGGATACTAACAATCGAAACGTCGTGAAGTAACTTGGCTTGGAATCTTTTAATTTTCAATTCTCATTTCTTGTTAATAGTTCAATTTTTAATTGTTGCTTGTATTTTATTTCATTGTAATTTACATTTTTTGCTCAATTAAATTGTTATTTTTAAGCTAATCTTTAAAATTTTTATAGATTATTTAAGGGATTTCAAATCAATTTATATCATAGTGGACCATGGAAGTCCGAACTAATGAAATGCACCACGAAACATTGTCAGCCACCTTCAAACAAAGAGAAACACCAGTGAAGATCTAACCCAAGGCTCTGTCTATCTGCCATACATAGAAGGTGTCACCAACCGAATCGGGAAAATTCTATCGGAGTATCTGGGATCAACAAAAGACAGCAGAGATCCACTCAAATCAGCGAGAGTGTAAAAGATTCCTTGTAACTATGATAAAGTTTATATCGGTCAGAAGAAAGGGAGCATGGGTACCCGCCTAGTCGGGCACAAGCGGAGTTTCGATTGGGACAAATTGAGAAGTTTGCAGTCGCTGAACATGCATTGTCCGAATGGGAACACAAGATCCCGAGAGGCTAGCAATGTCGAATAATTATTCGAAGAGAATGATTAAGAAGCCATAGAAATACACAAACACAGTTTTGAAAGGCGCCAAAACGAAGCCAAGTCGCCCAAATCGCACGGGAAGTACGCGCGAACCCGCCATTACAGAAAGTGTCCGGAAAATTAGCACTATAAATGACATGGCAGAAATGAGACCTTCTGTTTCAGTTGATACTTCAAGAAGATGACTGCCGCAGTTGCAGTTTCAACGTTTGGAGGTTACAACCAAAGAAGACCATGGCAAAACCCGAAAACCAACCAAAACATTGATGCCAGTCCTGAAAGCCTACATTCCTACTTTAAACTTTTGTCGTTATGTGATACTTCAGTTTTTTCCTCTCAATTCATTAAAATTATATCACAAAGTGTTTTTAGTATTAAACTTGTTTACAATTTTCACCAGATTTCTCGCGAACTACTAACAGGAAAGGTCAATCAAGTATGTGATATTTTTGAATAGGTAGATGAACGACATTCAAAATGAGATATCACTCAACCCCTTTCTATTTAAAATTTTATGTGTTGCGTCCGCCCCCATTAGAGGGTTGGTATAATTCAATTGAAATCTAGCCTACAAAATGCATATTTTCATATTTATATGTGGGCCAAAATATAGAGGGAGGTACGTTTGCGAATTGTCACACTGTATAAACATATTATTTGAGACTAAATTTTCGAAAAAATCTTATAATGATTGGAGTGTTGTGATGAAATGTGGTAATAACCGATGACACCTCCAAAACGCTGTAATTACCAGTAATTTTCTTCGAAAAAGTCATGATATTTCCATTTTTATTTCGAACTCTTGAAAGTTTGCTCGCCTTATATAAATAACAAACCCCTAGCAATGTAATTTTCAAGAGTCATATCGAATTGAATCCCAACCTAATAACTTTATATCAAAGTGTTACACAAAAAGAGATCCTCCAGCGGGCCAATTACGGACATTATCATAGGACAACCGAAAATACCTTCGCCCACAGTCACAGGGTTATCCTAGGCGCGTCCCTGTAAGGAACGAATATATCCACATCTCGGGCTTGCCAGCCAGGAAGCGTGGGCGTGTATCTATTGACACTTTTCTAGTAGCCAATGGGAACAGGTCAACTGTTACCTTGGTTACCATCTTTGTCCTTACTTGTGATAAAGCTTCTCGGTTGCTCGTTCCTTTTAGTCGTTTTGCTCTCCTCGTGTATCCCCTATATCTAAAGACGGATCAGCCGAATTCACACAAAAACCCACCAAGACACAGAATTATCGACGCTCCACCGTTTCAGGCGACATTGTCGGGATGAAACCGTCCTCATGGATACGATCTACCTATCAGCTTTAAATCCGAATGGGAATCCCTTCGGATCAGTGGCGTTGCTTCGGTTACGAGAGGGATGAAAGTCGCGGGGTACAAATTATTCCATAAGGAATGAAAATGAATAATCAAAATAAGTCTAACGACTGTTTTGAGAACAGGTAATACAGAAAATACATAATTCGAAATATTTATCTCTCCAACTTTCTAGTACAATAGAATCTGGTAAATGTCTGCCAAAAAATGACTACACTAACACGATGTAGGTACATTGAATTATATCCGGCGGACATTTGTGCAAGTTTACTCATACACAGGAAATTCCTCCAGATGCAAAAAACAGGTTCTTGCTGCAATCAATCTTGTGATGATCACCTACAGATCGCTTTCGGTGTGTTACCTCTCGTTACTGCAGGACACTAAACCAAACAGCAGTAGCCTGTCTTGTGCAAATCTAAGTTAAGTTGGTGCGTCAATATATATTAATGAAATCATGTCATAATAGGAAAGGCAAACGGAAAGGCACACGGGATATTATTTCAAGGCAACTACCTATTTCATCGGCCGATCTGTATAACATAAATGGAAATGGAAGCGTGCACACAGGCGATCAAGAATCGCGCCGATTTCAAAATCTGTGGCATGTCAAAGATTTGTAGGCGAGGCAATAGTCGGTCGACCACCTGTAACATACAGATTGTAACCTGTCCGCGCATACATTCGAATGAATACTCAGCCAGTCAAGTAGTTAATTCCCTCTGGCATCGGTTGCCTTGATTTATGATTTGTTCTGGTTTTGGGGTGGACATTTCTGTTTATCCCCAGCCACCACCTTAGATTGAGGTGAGCACTTTTGTCCAGCCTCTGGATTGGTTTTTGTTTTTGTTGTTTCTGTTTTTGTGTTTGTTTCATTCATGTGTGTTCCCACGAGTAGCAAGGAAAGAGTTGGCCACCTCTGGCAGAGCCCTGCATTACCAGAGGTAGGCTGATTACAATGAGGTTTCGTCCAGTTCCCCAAGAGGATCGTTAGTAACGTCACATCACCCTGCGCCCATTTAGCTGTCGGCACGATTCCTTACACCTTAACTTGGGTAGGCTGGTCCACGGTGGCATGTTTTGCAATTGCTTCTGGGGAGTTTTAGGGCCTCCAGTCCCCTGGCCGTTCCCCTATATCCGCTACCTGGGGACGCGCCCGATAGGTAGCCCAATCCACAGGAAATCGAGATATATTGAACATAGGTAGTGTTCGAGTTCTACGAATAGGTACATTGAATTTGATCAAAGCTAAGAGTTCAGAAGAATTTACTATTTTGTTGATAATTTTGTAGAGGAAAACCAACACGCAAAGGGTAAGCTATATCAAAACTAAAATTTTAAATTCATTCTTTAAATTAGTTATTCGTACTCTATTAATATCTTCTAATGTGATAATTTTTGAAATACATGAATCTCAGACATTTGAATTGTATTTTTTCAATCTTATTGAGTATCCCAACGATTTGAAGAACTAATTATTCCATGAATATGATTTGCAAACGTATGTTCAACCTAGATCCTAGACCTCTTGGCAGCTCTCAAAAATTTCGCCATTTATCATATATTCAAATTCAATAGAGTTTTTATGCGTGATATAGAAATTGTGGTACATTCTTCAAAATTGAAAAATAACCCACAGCTCCCCCTGTGAACATTATGTAGATCTTAACGTAACTTGACGAAGTCTCTAACATGTTTGATATCTTTGAAAATGGTCAAGTCATCTGCAAACAGCAAGAAATCGAGTAATGAAGTACTGAAGACAAATCATTGACGAACATAATGAAAAGGAAGAGTCCCAGATTGGAGCCCTAAGGTACCCCCGAGCTGACAGAAATGTTTTGAGAAAAATTACCATTATGTTCATCAATGAAAGTAATTTTCTATTAATTCAAGAAAATTATCCGCCATATCAAAAACTATTGTCGAGAGAAACAGTGTTCTTGTCAAGTAGAGAGAGAGAGAGAGAGAGGAATTTTTTCTAGACTTAGTCTAGACAAGACGAGAGAAAGCATTTTCTTGTTTTGTCACTTTCTCTTAAACCAAGAGTTTCAGATTACGGCTACAGTATTATTGATAATATCCCAATAACTGAAAAAACCTCTGCTTTTCGCTCGCACGCAAATGCAACAGATTTACCCATCCATACTGCACAGCTCGAAACACGGCGACAAAGATTCCTCTCAAAGCCACATCCTCCCGGAATTTATTTCATAATCCAGCCTCGAAATCATCTAATTCGCTTATGCCATTGTGAAAATAATACAGCGTGTCAGAACGTTCTCAATTACAACATGCTACAATGGGCCTTTTCAACTTGACAGTGCCGTATTCCGGAATTGCGAGAGTTAGATGCGGGAAGGCGATGCAACATTTCGAATTTATCACTTCTTTCGACAATACGGGACCATTCGAACGGAAAAAATTATGTTATTACGGAGTTGGACAATTTCTGTTGGATACTTGATTGACTGCAATGAAGGATCACACTTGTATAGAGGGCGGGAACGTAATAAATCGCTAGAAATCAATCAGATGAGGGTTTTATTGAACACAACAATTTTTGGTTCATCCCCACTGTTTCAGCAATAATTCAGGATGTAAATATGGATCGTAATTTGACATCTCACACCATGGCAACGTATACCAAGAGTAACAAGCTTGACGAAGTGAGTTAAACAGAGTAAGGCGCTAACAAGTATGTAGGAGTATGTAGTGCGGTCGTACAACCCAGAACAATTCGAGAAATATAATAGGTATTTCATTAAGCTCTTCCTATCTTCAAATTTAAATGAAACAAAGTTTGATAGACCTATTGATGCCATTTTATGTGGAATATAACATCGTTCAAATGTTCCCAACGGCTTCTCTGGATGGAGCGCATCCAAAACATCCAGTTTTCCTTGACTATGGCGCATAAATCAGGCTGAATTTGACCGATCGCATGGGTTATGCTGGCTTTGAGGACCGCTGTGGTTTGTAACTTATCCACATACACCTGCTACTTCTCTGATATCTGTAGAGTAGGGAGGGTGAGTGTAGACTCACAGCACTTAGGCCACATGTGACCCATTGTACATCCTCCCGAGGAGTTGTCCTTCTAGATCATTCCATCCTGTCCTTCCCAGGAAGGTTAACAGGTCACTAGGAGACATCTCCTTTATATTGGCAGGTGTAGGCCAAGACTCGCCGAACACACATTCTCTTTGGCAACCTTGAGATGTCTCACGGTGGCCTCTGAGGAAGGTTTTGTAAGGTGCAGCGATATTCCTGTCGTTGTGCGGCTTCTTCAACCTTCTTGGGGTTGTCTCCGTGGAGGTGCACAAGTGAGGGAGCTTTTCTGCAGGGGCAGCCAGTTCCTCGCCTTTATTCAAGGTGAAAGTCATGGCGCCCGCAGCAGGAAGTGCCCGTGCTGTTAGAGGTAATCTGCTATGTCCAGCCTCATTCCAAGAGGTAGATTGGGGTGGACATTTCTGTTCAACCCCAGCCACCGCCTTAGATTGAGGTGAGCATTTCTGTCCAGCCTCGGGATTGGTTTTTGTTTTTGTTGTTCGTGACCGCATATTACCCAGCGGCCATTCAGCTGTCAGTACGATTTCTTACACCTTAGCTTGGGTAGGCTGGTCCACGGTGGCATGTTTTGCAAAGGCTTTCGAGAGGTTGTAGTTTCCCTCACCTTAGTTATTTCTGCCATTGACCAGGAGTCCGGCGACCCCGTCCGTAGGACCACATTGGCTTCCCGAACAGGTCCTTATAGGAAGAAACTGCAGTAACGTTAGTTACAAATAAAAGTGGTAACAAGTTTCAATTCTCTTTTCTCCAAAAAAAGTTTATAATTATCGAACTATATTGCTCGCCGTTGATAGTGATGGTCCGGCCAACGTCATTCTCAAAGAAATATTGACCGATGACGCCGCCAGCCCAAAATCCACTCCAAATAGTGACTTTTTCGGAATGCATTGGACGCTCTTGGATCTCACGTGAATTGGTATTGTCTCAAATTCGAAAATTTTGTTTGCTCAGGTACCCATTCATCCAGAAATGGACCTCATCGCTAATGATCTATCTATCTATCTATCTACCTATCTATCTATCTATCCATCCATCCATCCATCCATCCATCCATCCATCCATCATCAAGGTTGCAAGTGACGTTCGCATCTCCAATCAGGCGGATGGCTCTTTGTTGGATGGAATCCAGCAGCTTCAGGGCATGCTTAGGGGCGGAACTCCATACATGAGAACAATACTCCAAAGAAGGTCTGATCTGAGCTTTATAAACCATCAAAAAATGCTGAGGTGTGTACAGTTTTCTGGTTTGGAACAGTATTCCAAGCTTTGGAGAAGCAGCCTTTGAGAAGCAGCCTCAGCGACATAATTGTGCCAAGACATATTGGTGTCCATTTAAACCCCCAACAAACTTATCGAAACAGAAAGCGGAATTGTCTCACCTGACATTATTTTATCCGGTTCGAAAACATTTTTTGGAGAAAACCGATGCATGGATTTTTGTGGCATTGAATAGAGCCTGGTTACTTTCACCCCAATTCGAAAGCACTTCTAGATTCTCATTGAGATATGCAACCTCCTGCTGCCGATGAAGATGTGCATCCGCAGCCGGTGTTCTGGAATCCAAATGGAATGACGAGACAAGTCTGCTGTCCTCTGCAAAGCAATACATATATTGGATTCTTGGTTTTTTCCAGTAAGTCATTAATATACAATAAAAAGAGGGTTGGAGACAATATGGATCCCTGTTTATTTTCATAAAATATTTGGAAAAGTTTCGAATGAGATTTTTCGTAATCTCCAAAGTAGTATTTTCCCTTCGCACTTTCATATATAGATGACAAATCATGATTTAAATTTTGCAGTTGTTCAAAGGACTCGGTCACTTCATCTTTAAATTTCATGAGTAGTTTTACAGTGACCTCGAATGGACATTGAAAGCTAAAAATTATTCTAATTCTGCTTGCTAGATGAAATTTATTTTCTCATATTTGATGCGTATATTTATCTTGAAGGAACTCTATTCAAGAAGCTCAAACAACTATGTGCAACTCAACCAACCAGATGATAATGTTCACACAATATTACCGCTTGATTTGATCCTATGACACATTGTCACACGATCAGACATGAAACATGATTACCGTGAAGTTTACTCATAAGTAAATTTGTTCAATGAATCCTAATTAAACAAATCTGAGACTACTGAAACGGAATGACGTAATCGTTCTGCTGTCCTATTCCCAATCTCTTATATGAATTGACCTTTAATTGACACCAATTGCATTGTTGAAATAAGAAACAAGTTTATGTACAACTCCAACAGCGTGTTTGTTGCCTGAAAAACGATGCGTTCCACTGGCGTACTGATTTAGAAATATCTTTATATGACCCAATTTTAAGTAGGGATATATAATTTCATTTCTTCAATTAGAATATCTTCAATTTAATCTGTTTGTTAGAAATCTGATAAGTCTGGTATGGTTCTACATCCAGGACACAAAGGTTCGAAAACTTCTTCATGTGAAACGACTGGAAACTTATCAAAGAACTCTAACCGAATAGTATCAGGATCTCAAGAAACCAAAACAATAGCTGATAATTAGAATTTGGAGCCTCTGGTGGAAATGAGTCTATTGAAAACATTTTTACCTCACCGCCCCTCGACGCGTGTTTCGCTAATCAAGTCAGCATCATCAGGAGATGACTGAAACTCTGTCGAGAAACATCATTTTCATTCTGTTGAGGAAAAAGTGTTTACACTAGATTCTGAAGCACTTTTGTGAGCGTGCCTTTGAAATAGGTTAGGTTAAAAGTGTGGGTCTATTCGAGAAATAGCTTCAAAGTCAGTGGATCTACTCGAACTTTCACTATCACCATGAAGGGCTTAGACCCATTTCACAAAAGACCAAAGATCATTGCTGAAGATATGTCATAGCTATTGTTCCTAATGAGTCGTTCACATGTGCGTGTATCATCGGTAGACCGTTCAAAAATGCGTGAGGATGATCAATAAGTGGTTTCACAAACTTCACCTATCGATTTGATCTTCACAAACTTTATTTTCAAAAAAATCTCGACTTGTATCGCTATCACAGTACCTTTCTCGTAGTGAATAACATACTAAACGTTAATTCTTTACTCTAATTTTAATATACCACATGTAATCACCAGTGAGAACTACCTAAACAGGTACTTACTCGATAACAATCACCTGGAACATCTCTATTCAATTTTGATATACCTAAGGTAAATCCTCAATTATGATTACCTAGACCTAGAGCATATTATATCAATTCTACATCGATTATAATATGTCTATGAAGACTAGGATGATATCGGCTTTTAAGTAAATGAATTCAGTAATGGTGATCTGTTTAAATCCAGTTGGTCATTCAGTTAGCTGTTTGAATTTTTGAGCTTATTAATTTCCCTTGCTTCCAAATAATTTAGCTTCAAACCTTTATTGATTTGAATTTGTTCAACTTGTTATTTATTTACATAACTCATATGATGTTCCTGAATGCGATTCCTGAATGTTCTGCCGGTTTGACCAACATATACCTCAGGACTACAATTTAATTTATATACTCCTGATTTCTCTAATTCGTATGTTTCGTCTCTATTATTTTTAACTAACTCTACCAACGTATTACCTGTTCTATATGCAATTTAAATATCTTGTTCATCCAAAAATGAAGCCACGTTTTCTATTGTTTGTCCAAAGTATGTTAAATCTCTATAATTTTGGTTATTATTATCTAACTTATCGAAAGAAAAAACGTCCCGAATCGCTTTTGCTTCAACTTTTTTGGAAAGTATTATATCTATTAATTCAGCTTTAAATCTATTGTTAACTGCGATTTGCCTAATGATATTGAGTTCTTCATTAAAATTATCTATTGAAAGTGGAAAATTAATCCATGCTATAATGCTATTTTGTGTTTATACGTATGGAAAGAATCGTAATGAATAGTATGGGAAGGTTTGTGATAAATTGAAAAATCATCTTTTTTGTTCATTCTACTAATTCTTAATTCCAAAAAATTGATTGATTTTGAGTTAACTGCGCCTACTTCAATAGTTAATTTAATGTTTTCATGAATATTGGTAATATCGCTATGAAAAATATCTAATTGTCTCTTATAGTACCTTTAAAATATACCACATATCTATGATAATACAAGAAATGCTTAATCGAAGGATGCTCAAAAATCGACTTTTCTAAGTTATCCATGAAAATTTTCGCAAGTAAGAGGCTCAACGCATTTCCCATAATTGAACTTTTAATATTTTTGTTGAATTAAAAATAATTTTGTTTGAACGACAGAAGGTCATTAATTTTTTTTTATAACTGGATTTACTCGATTTTAATCTGACAATTCTATTACTAAAATAATAGTATCATCAGGAGGTATACTAGTGAATAGATTCTGCACATCAAATACTATTTATTTTGCGTTCTCTGGTAGTTATCAAGTCATATATGAATTTCGAACAGTGAATTTAGGTTGAAATTTACCATGGTTCATGATGATACTGATTAATTTTTCTGATAATTTCATTGATGATGCAGTGACAAAGGAAACAACTGGTCTAATTATGAGTGAGTACAATTTTGGATTTTGGGGGTTCATCGAAGATAATTTGAATTTTTCCCATTCATTGAAATGTCGGTTTGGATTTTTCAAAAATTCTTTCACTTATCTTTGGTAATAATTTGTCGGATCACGTTTTAGTATTTCAAAATTTCCTGTCCAATAAGTGGGCTAAGCCTTTATGGAAAAAATAGTACAGATTATTACCGAACATTCCACCACATTTCGGGATGTTCTGGAATGTTAAATGGTTTCAAATTAAAACGGGAACCTTAAGCTGATGTCACACTATGTCAGAAACAAAAATGTAAGCTACTCGTACGAAGTTGATCTGTTTGAAATCTGTTTTTTCGTTAATCAGCTGTCGCCTCCATATGAACGACAACTCTCAGAAGTTGAGAAACTTGTGCGAGCTAAGGACTAACGAGGTCTTACCTCGTGATTTCTAACACGGTTGCAGACTCATCCCAGCTTCAACCAGATGAATTCTCTCAAGAAAAATATCCGGTCGAGGCGGGAATCAAACCCACGGCCTTCCGATCGTGAATCGGGCGCACTACCACCGCGGCCAATTCCACAACGAATAATGAATACATTGGGATACAGACGTTGTCTTTTCTGAGAATATTAACTGAACATCAGCTTCAATAATTGAAATAGTACTAGTTGTAAACCAGAGCCCAAACACAACTCATTTATAATTCAACACCAGACACTGCTGTTTCGACCCGCTATAGGTATCATCAGTAATGCTAGGCTGAACCACGAAAGTATTGCTGAATTCAACTGTACCTAAAAAACAGGCCTGAGTAAATGAGGTCGATGTCATCACCCCTTACGAGGACGACATCTATGGGGCGGTAGGTAATGGGGGATGTCATCGATCTTACTTAAGATTTGAACTAATGATAATAAGTATACTTTGCTTGACTTCTTGTTTGAAAATACATAATTGAATACAAACTTCACATCATCTTCGTATCTCTTGAACTGACAAAAAGAAAATACACAATTTTGGGAATAAACAGGTGCTTTTATTTCAATTTAATAAAGTGCTTTTTGATATTGGCGATTGCAATCATTCAAAAGCGATCCCTGCTGTGTATTCAGGAAACGCCAGTTGAGCACAACAAAATAAATACTACGCCACACTTGGGATTGTCTTTTCCAAACAACGATCTGTAAATCGAAAGCAACACCACAGTTTAATTGTTATATTTTTTTAGGTCACACTGCCACCAATAATACCATTTAATTGTGTAGGTAATTATGGTAAATTTTCTTGGTAAAACTATAAGGGCCATTTATTGTTCAATTAAGAGTAAACATATGTTCTTCTTTCTCGCTTCTCATATTGTTCTCACCAGTGGCGTAACGAATTAGGATCAACTGCTGAAAATAGACCTGAAATAAGTGGATATAGTTAGTATTCGTGAAAGATTGTATTAAATAGTTCAACTTCAAAAGGATCCCCAAGTAGTTTTTCCTTCGAGGAGGCATTCTTTTGAAATTGGAATCCAGTGAATAATTCTTTTAGGGTTAAACGAACAGTAGTTCAGACATTTTTCGTACCTTGTTACTATAGAGGCACCTTGAGTCGTGGTAACTATATAAGAGAATGTCAAAATCTTTCAGATTTCTGAGACCTCCGGCCTTAGAAATTTCATATCCTCTTCTCAAAAAGTGTATTCTGGATAGAATGTATATATCTTGAAATATAAATCACGTTTCGGACATTCTCTGGAACTTTTCTATACACAAAGTATTTTAGTAATTCATTTGTTTACAGAGATTTGCTTTTCAATTCCATCCATAATTGTTTTCACATCAATTTTCTCTCTTCCAGCAGTCAATTCAAACACTTTTTAGGAATAATAAATGTTGTTTCTGTATATTGCAAATCGATGATGTTTCTGTATTTCATAGACAGAAACCTCATCTATCAAAGAATTGAACACCCTGTATAATGTGTCGAGTGTCCGTTTCATGAAGTAACGTGGAAAAGCAGACCGCCGCCTAATCGGCCAGTCAGCCTCCTTCAAAGGGCCGGATGATTTGTAAAGGGGTTCCGATGGAGGGTGAAACTCTCGATAAACAAAGCTGATTTTATACTTTTTATGTGGTGATACGTACCGTTTTTAATTAAATCAGCAGCGGGTTGACGCTCTCGATAACTTGACGTATATATTCACTCCGTTACGTAACGCATACGAAGTGAATCAGTGCTACTGTGGATTGAGAATAATCATGTGCGATTCGAAATGGGAAAATTTAGAATTTTGGACAAATGGAAAAGGATGAAATTAATTTCGTCACATATATTTTTTGGAGAAAAAATTTTGTTAGCTTTATATTTCTTCATCTTTCTAGAAAAAAATATGGCAGACTGTGCTATCATCTTCATGGCTATACTCGAACTGAACGTTTTATCTTCTTGTTTGTTCTTTTATACGGTTAGATCGCCTTTGTGAATTTATTGATGCTTCATTAATTAGGGTTTGGGCAAGTATTTGCCCTCTCCTTTCATCCGGATGTCTCATCAAATTTGCCTGTAGGTACTTGGGTTACATCAGGTAATATTCTTTGTGTTGGTGTTTCTCTGCCCAAACCTGCACAAATCCTTATTGATGAAGCATCAGCAAATTCGCTTGGGCGATCTAACCGTATAAATAAAAGAACAAACAAGAAGATAAAACGTTCATTTTGAGTATTACCATGAAGATGATAGCACAGCCTGCTATCGAAAGCGCTCGCATATAATAATTAGAAGTTATCAAAGCTTTAAATCCTTTTTGTAAACAAATATTAATATTGAAACATTGAAAATAAAGGAAAATTAGTTGTATCAAT
>NW_019290832.1:62797-77825 GCF_000500325.1 Leptinotarsa decemlineata | reverse complement strand
TTTGAGAAGGACAATTTATATTTGAAATAGTTTTTTATTTAGGATTGTTACCTTCCACATATCTGTAAAATAATCAGAATATCAAATTTAGAAATAAATACAAATGTAGAAGGGCAAAAAATTACTGCATTTGATGAATTAGCTTTTTGAAAAAAATATAATTTATCAGTAATTTGAATTCATAAAATTTTGCATATGAAAAAAAATGTATCATCTGGTGACGTTTTAAAAACTATCCATTTTGAATCCAACCTATGTAAATCAAAACAATATAATTTGTAGTTATAATTCGTTTTTTGATGTCAATCAATTTGATATTATTATTATTGACAATGATAATATCAAATTGATCGTAGGTTTGACTGGGTACAGTCTTCGAAACGTCACCAGCCAAGTATACAAATAGAATAGGTTTCCACGGTTAGGAATTTAA
Source organism: Leptinotarsa decemlineata (assembly GCF_000500325.1). Classification (NCBI taxonomy): domain Eukaryota; kingdom Metazoa; phylum Arthropoda; class Insecta; order Coleoptera; family Chrysomelidae; genus Leptinotarsa; species Leptinotarsa decemlineata. Next base: position 77,392 of record NW_019290832.1, on the reverse strand, counting down.
ACATCTGAATTTCAGGTAGAACCGCGCTGAAAGTTTTTCATTGTTCGACGCTTCGGCTTTGGAGCCATTTTCAAAAAGTGGAAAAGTATAGCTGTACTGAGACACATACTTCAGGGTTTTAATGTTCTTGTCTTGCCGAACCTTTGAGATGGTGAGACCCTCATTGACCAATGTTTCATCCAAATAAAAAATATATTAACCCAGTGTTCTGGCTTTCTTTATTTCTCTCAAATAGTTTCTTCTCCATTCTACAGTATCTGATTTTTTTATCAACATGCTCTTTCTATCTTGTTTTCCCAAAGTGAAGTTCTTCCATTATCTTCCATAATCTAGTTCTCCTTATATCAGGAAAAAAACTGTCTTCACTAATAACTGACAAAATTTTATTCAATGTGGGTATTTCGTTTCTTAGGTCAAAAGAGTGTACTGTTCTAATAGAATTATCGACTTCTTTGTCGATAACCAAACACTTTCTGCCAGTGTATACTTTCTGCTCCAAAAAGCCGTTGTTTTCCTCGAGTTCCTTAAGAATTCTAAAGATTGTCGATCTATTGACGCCGGTCATACTCACGCATTTTTGCACTACTTCCTCCTTACTTTTTATTTCGAGCGGATATTGTATTCTTAAAGAATTATAAACATTCATAACAATTGCTTTTTCATTTATATTTAATATTGACAGTTTCGGACGCTTCACGGTTCCCGTGAAGCAACTGAAGTTTGATAAAAATTAGAAACTGAAAACTTGAAAATGAAATACCTAAGTGAACGTTTTTTAATGTTAACCGGTTTTATTGAAATAAAAAGATGAGAATGATGTAGATAATGTACTAAAATCTAAAAATAATACGGATGGTCCTAGGTAGCAGTCATCACACCACTCCCGTCAGCAATTTACAGTATTGATCGGATAAAAAAATAATAAAATCGTTGGGCGTAGTATTTACATATTTACTCGCAACCGTACGTTGAGAGATAGTTGATTTTTTCGATATATCCTTGTGAATTAATGATCTCATATTGGGTTACGAAACTGATAGTGTTTCGGAAAGTTTGTTAGCCATCAGTGTAGAACTCGAACGTCTGACGTAAAATGAATTTTTTTATGAATTTAATCTTCTATGGTCGGTGAGAGCAGACGTTGCTCACATTTACTTTATTTGAGTGACATCTATGAAACATTGAAATTGTGATCAGATTTTGAAAGCTACCATTTTTTCGATTTATAACCATGGCAAGTTTATTTCCGTTGTGACGACTTTTTTCAGAGTAAAAATCTAGTTTTCGTACCATCTAACAATAGAACTCAAGTCAATCAGAACTTTTCTCACTTTATCCATGATCTAGCTCTCTTCGGCTAAGTAAATTATCTGAAGTTCATAACATTTATGTGCTGTTAACTGCCATCTCGAAGAAGCCGTAGGAACGTCACATGAGTTTATAATATATAGCTAGCCATAAAAACTTAATACCGAATGCAGGTTTAATGCCTCAAAATAGCAAAACATTATTGAATTTTGTCACCATAAATTAAAAGTTTATATTCAAGGTATATCCGTTACAAAGTATATACTTTCACATAGTTCTATAAAAATGATGACAATGAACTTCATTTCCCAATCCCTCTTGCGTTCATTTCATTGATATTTCATACTTGAAATTACACTAAAAAACGAACAGAATACTTGTTATATTGCTAAATTCATCTAAAAACTTTGATGCTTTATGGCATGAAACTGGATTGAAAAAGTCCAAAATAGATACCTATACTATCAGATAAAGGTGGATTCTGTTGACAATGCATTATATATAGCAAGCCATGTATAGTTTCCCACAATATAAGTATACATTCTACCAGCAACAACTTATGCATGCAGACATCCAGATCTTTTGTTCAAAATTCGAAAGATATCAAAGACACAAAAAGAAGACCAACTCTTCAGCTTTGATGAAGAAAAGCCAGTGAACTTGAGTTGCTTATGTTTCAACTCAAACTTGCAGAAGTTGTCTCAAGAGCTGTTAATACTACGTATGAGTATCTTTTAGCAATTTGGCAAACAAAAAGGTTTTATTGGCTGGTAGTAACCCTTCAAATACTTCCTCTGGGCCTATTGTTGGGAGTTCCTAGTACTAGGTATCTTATGTAAATTTTTGAACACCCTTTGCAGAGGTATGAAGAATGAAACAGCCCCAAAAAATATGCTATAGTGGATGGATGTACTCATTCAACCCTAAATGGACCAAAGAGTTGTTCTCAAAAATGAAAAAGAAACGAGACCTGGATATGCGAAGAAAGGGGATGGGTTGAATGAAGAAACTGTAGTGCTTGTATTGTGTTTTTGTTCCGAAGATCATTTTGATTTCAAAGTATAGTATTCCAAGAGTGAGAAAGGTAAACAAAACTTAATTTATTACCAAAACACTGAAATAATTGCTTCAATTTCATTTCATATTGCTGAAAAAATCAACATTTGGACTTCCAAAACGATTTGAATCATTGAAAATTGGGTTCACGAAGCAGATACAAGTATAGTTCCAAATAACTTCCAAATAACTATAGACCAGTCGCTTTGCTATCAGTGATATCAAAAATCATGGAAAAAATCGTAAACCACCATATCCTCAAATATTTGGAAAGCTTCAACATCTTGAGCGATCATTAATATGGCTTTCGGAAACAGGCGACCTTCTATCATATGTCACCCATATTTGGAATAACGCAATCGAGAAACATGAAGAATGAAGAGCTGTTACGCTTGATATTTCTAAGGCCTGTGGCATGCGAGATTGCTGGCCTAACTTCGATGCTATGGCTTGTCGATTCATTTCTGTGTATGGCTCTTCAGCTTCCTGAAAGAACTTTTCCTGTAAGTGGCCGTCGATGGATATCTCCCGAATACTTTCACCATCAACGCTGGTGTTTCCCAGGGAGCCATATTGTCTTCAACCTGCTTTTTATTGTATATCAACGACTTATTGGAAAAAAACAAGAATACAATGTATTGCTTTAATGACGACAGCACCCTTGTCTCGTCATTCCATTTGGATTCCAGGACATCGGCTACGGAGGCACATCTTCACCGGCAGCAGTAGGTTGCATATCTTAATGAGGATCTAGAAGTGATTTCGAATTGGGGTGAAAGTAACCAGGTTCAATTCAATGCCACAAAAACCGAGGCATCGGTTTCCTCCAAGAAGATAAATGTCTCCGAACTGGATATAATAATTTCAGGTCAAACAATTAAGCTTTCTGCTTCGATAAGTTTGTTGGGAGTTAAAATGGACACCAATACGTCTTGGCACAATCATGTCGCTGGAATTGCAAAGGCTGCTTCTCAAAAGCTTGGAACACTGTTCCGAACCAGGAAACTGTACACACCTCAGCAACTTTTGATGCTTTATAAAGCTCAGATCAGACCTTCTTTAGAGTATTGTTCTCGTGTATGGAGCTCTGCCCCCAAACATACCCTGAAGTTGCTGGATTCCAACCAGAAAAGAGCCATCCGCCTGATTGGAAACGCAAACATCACGTGCAAGCTTGATAGCCTGGAACATCGAAGAAAGGTTGGAGATTTGTCTATCTTTCACGGGAGGTGTTCAAGTGACTTGGCACATTTGATTCCACCAAGAGTGGTACATATCAGAAATACGCGACGGACTGTAGCTTCTCATCGTTTTGAGGTTCAACTCAGTACACTTCAAACGTCACTGTTTAAGAACTCTTTCTTCTGGAGAGCTGCGTTTATGTGGAATAAACTTCCTGAGAAAGTTTTTCCAAATGGATTTGATCTCCAGCGATTCAAATCCAATATGAATCGCTACTTTCGCACAGGCATCGCTCTGAGAGCGCCTCAAGGATTTTTCTGTAGTGCCTGTGTTTTGTTCTTAAAAAATAGTTATAATAATGTATTGAATATTCATTTTGCCTTGAAATATGTAATTATGTGTAACTTAGGTTCAGAATACATGATTTTCGGATCCAATGATCGCTCATCTCACGGCATTAGGAATGGGCATTGGTCAATGAGGCTTTTTCACCTTTTCAAATGGGTTGCCTGCAAAAACCATATACTGATGAATGGTAAATAATTTTGATTTACAACTGTCTTTATGATTCATTCATTCTATTTATGCATTTTTAATTTCAGGGATTCTGTTAGATTACTATGTATTCAATTATAGGTCGAAATTTAGGTTTGTTGGTTTTGAGAATGCATTTTGAAATTATCTTATAGTGATAGCATAGTAGGTGTTTTGTTTCAAAATTATTCTCTTTGTGTAAGAGAATAAGAATTACAATTTTCACTCATTTCTGAAGGAATAATACGAAGTTTTTCTTCATTCAAAATGACTGTGATAATTGCTTCATTTGATTATAACAATAACATTACATAAAAGACTCGTGACAAATACCTTGAATGAAATGAAAGTTCAACATAATAACGTTGTAGAAAGTTTAGAAATGAAACTACTTTTTAGTCATGACCTCGTAGGTGATAGTATAGTACAGTCACGATGTTTATAAAAAAAGGAATTATTAGTCCAGAAGCCATACATTTTTGAGTAGGGTTGAAATCTTACATTTTTTCCACTTTGATCCATGTTGGAAAGTTCATAATCGAAAACTGCTCTCACTATTCACTTTTTTGGCGAATATTCACTTGTCAGTTTTTCAAAAATGTGTTTTATTTTATTTATATGAAGATTGCAGAAAATTGTTAATTTTGCAGTTGAACGTACGAGGTGTAACTATCTCATACATTTCAAATAAAAAAATATTCAAGTTATTGAATACTACAACTGACCAAATGAGAATTTCATTTTCCTGCCGAGATGCTATGATGATTAAAATCCACGCGCGCTACATAAGGACGTATAAAAATACAGAGAGAAAAAAAAATATATTTTTTTCAAAAACGATACCCATTTTCGTAGAAAAAAATCGTAGTATAACAATTTTGACGAGCAATCCATCCACTAGTGGTACTATGAATATTCAGAAAATACTGAAATATCATTGAATAACAACTGAAGTAAATACGCACAGAATGCATGACTCGAATATAATTTCACATTTAATCTCACAGAAAGTATCCTATCAATCCTGTCAGGAACGTTTATTCATGATATATATTACCCCAATATTTCGCAATTTTTTTTTCAGCCTTTCAGATCTTTGATATTTTCCCTACCTACACAAAGACTTTTTCACCGGAGTTGATCAAATATGTCTCGTTAATCCACCTGTTCGTTTTTTGACGTTGACTTTGGCAGGTTAAATAAGGGAGCTCAAGGCAATTGCGGGCTCCATTTTCCATTCATAGATCAGTCAGTACCTACCACAAAGGTTTATTAAAGCGTCTGAATGGGTATAAGTAGATGTTGTTCAAATGGACCGAAATCTTTAATTAAAACTCCCGCAAGTCAATGGAACTTTTTCAATCACCCCTCTGTTATGAATACGTTTGTGTTTATACCGCGTATTCTCCGCAAACAACCGACATGCCCCTATTCGAATCTCCACTAATCCATCACTAATCTATTGCTATTGTCATTCATTCGTAGGCCACCAAATGGCAAGATACGCACTCTCTCTTTCTCTGCACCCTTTTATTTCACACCCACTTACATGTCACCGCTAGCAGAATCCAATTTATGATTTTTATCATTCACACAAAAAAAATCATTTAAGTATAACCAAGTATACAAAAATTAGTATTTTTTGTCAGAGATCTTCCAAAAATTATTTACAGAACTACCTAATAGGTGGTGGGGGTTCGGACTTTGTATTAAGTATACTATGCATCAAAGGGAATTTCTACTTTTTAGTTCAGCATTTTTCTATAAACAATTTGATTCAACAATGGACTCGTTTCCTGGTGACAACTCTACATTGGAAGGTTATACGTGGACTATTCAAAACATGAGGTGAATATTCTAACTTCGCAGGCAAAGTACATTCGATTAGCGTCTTTTTTATGTAGGTACGCTCGTCTCGGATATATGTTCACAGTTTTAGGCTATTCAGCATATTTAGTTTGTTGGTGAGAGGCATAAAAGTTAGAAGGATTTTGCATGTTCGCTGATTTTCTACTATTGAAAAAATTGAATCAAAGAATTTGTATCAAATTTTGTTTAAAAAATGTCAACGTTTTGCTCATTACTTTCTTCAATTGCCGTGGCGTAGTGCATCACGAGTTCTTGCCACATGGTCGTGCTGACCATACGACAGTATGAGAAAAAGACGGATAATCCATTGAAAGAAAAAACAAAGCAACATTTCAATGAAAAAACATTCATTGAAAGCATAAAGAACCAAAGCTTGGAAAGAATTTATTCAGATAATAGCCTGGATTTCATTACAGAAACGTTAATCACTATTTTGCAAGAAGAAATCGAAAAATGTACGTATATATAAAAAGAAGCCTCAAAACAATAAGACACCAGGAATAGATAACCTAAAAAGTGAAACTTTCGAACTAGCGGCTGTTGTCACTCTGTTGTTCGTGGCCCATATTGATGTTGTTGTAGCAGGTATCTGGTTTGCCTGACCGGGTACCTGAGTTATTTCCAGGTATCTTGCGTGACATCAATGTCCTCCATGTTTGTGGTAGTCTCTGCGAGTAGTCAACCGAGATGATTCGCAGACACTACAAAGTACAAGCTTTTCACAGAATGTCGAGATGATGTGACAGACTACGCTCGTCCTGGAAGCCCCAGCACATCAACAACCGATAAAAATGTTGCAAAAGTGGAGAAAATTGTTATGAAGAATCGTCGAATCGCTATTAAAGAAGTTGCTGAGAATGTCTGCATATCGATTGGCTCATGTCATGTCAATTTTGGGCATGAAGCGTGTGGCAGCAAAGTTCGTTTCGAAATTGGTGAAGCATGAGCATCGCTCAGGATTTGGGGAATGACGTCAACTGCGAAACAGATTTGCTGTAAAGGGTTGTAACCGGTGACGAATCATGGGTATATGAAGGCTCAGGATGTGGAGTGTACTCCAGATCACTAAGCCTGAGGATTAAGTTAGGAATTGGAAAAAATACTAGCGTGGTCCAAACAGAACTGGCTGGTATCTCAATCGCCACAAAAGAAATGACCAAGAAAGGAATTTCTGGCAAAAACATAACAATCTGCACTGATAGCAGACAAGCCCTATTAGCTTTGAACAGACAACGTGTTACCCCAGGGCTAGTACTAGAGTGCCACCAAGATTTAGCCAAAACCTCGGTAGATAATAACATTATCCTGAGGTGGGTTAAAGGGCACGACAGGAGTAAAGGTAATCTCATTGCCGACTCTTTAGCCAAGGAAGCGGCTGGACTAAGAATTTTAGGACCTAGTGACACCTACGGCCTGATGACTTCAACAAATGCGGAACTAGCCAAATGTTACACCCATGCTCAATAAAGAGATGGGATGGAATCAAAGAATGCAATATAGCCAGGATCACCCTATGCGACCCTGAGAGACTGGCGCCGAAAAAATATCTGGCGATAACCAGGAAAAAACTACGCTTAACGGTAGGATTTCTGACTGACCACTGTTAACTAAGGAAACACCTCCATAATATGGGGCTAGTGGCCACACCTTTATGCAGGATGTGTGAACAGAAAGATGAGACTGTCAGGCATGTCCTGTGCGAGTGCCCGGAGTTATCGTCAATGAGAGAGTGTGTGTTCGGAGAGTCTTGGCCTATACCTGCCGATATAAAGGAGATGTCTCCTGGTGACCTGTCTACCTTCCTGGAAAGGACAGGATGGACGATGACCTAGGAGGACAACTCTTCGGTAGGATGTACAATGGGTCACATGTGGCCTAAGTGCTGTGGGCTTACATTCACCCTCCCTACTTTACAGATACAGATCATGGGTATATGGTCATGAAATCTAAACCAAAGTTTCTGCTCACTGTTTGCATCAGGAGTTTTTACAAGAAGCAATACGGTATTGTGGAAAAACAACCTGTGGTCCTGCACTGCATCTGCTTACTCGTCAGTGCTTCTTCGTAATGTTTTGGAAACATCATGCCTCAGCCACCGTATTCACCAGATTTGCTCCCCTGCAACTTTTCACTGTTCCAAAGACTGAAGAAACCCATGAAAGGACGGCGTTTTGCAACGATTGAGAAGATGAAATCCGAATCGCCGAGAAAGCTAAAGGACATACCAAAAGGAGCATATCAGAACTGCTTCGAGGATTTGAAAATACGCTCACACAAGTGTATGATATCGGGGACTACTTTGAAGGAGACAAAATAGAAATTGATAAACAAATAAAAATTTTTTGAGAAAAATTAATATTTCCCTAATTTTTTTAACGGACAGCGTATATGCCTTCGTTTACTTCACTGAAATATGTAAGTTCAATATGAATCCATAATGGGAAACCGCAACAATAAGATATGTTGTTTCCTCATGTTTTCATCCTCCCGAAAAATTATACATAAAAATGTTTGTTTCGAACCTTCCAACTCCAATGGTAAGATTAGGGGGTACCCCTGGGCAATAATTCATTAGCAATCAGTTTAGAGGAATTTCACATTTCCCTAATCGTTATACGTCTGGAGCAGGCTAAAATTACACGCACAGCACACTATGATAGTCCGCCCGTTTCTGAAGACGGTTTCTGTTCCTTGCTGATAAAAATAATCGTCTGGCACTAATTAAAGTGTGCCAGCATTAGAGTATTGTATCATAATAACTGAATTTCACGGCAGCCGAGATTTGTGAGCCATATTAATTACCGGAGGTATTGATATATCGCGGGATTTGCATATTTCATGAATTTTAAATGTGTGTCTACAGGTTGTCGCTGCGGTCTTAGATTGTTCCGTTATGGATTGGGGGAATATAAACAAAAGGGAAGCTGAGTGGGAAAAATTTCGAGACGGAAATCGAGATAATTATAATAACGGAAGAAGATGACAATTTCTCTCAGTACGAAGTAAATTTTGAACGATACGTCACGTTCATGAAATTTCAGAAGCAATTCCACATTTTTCTGGAGAGAGAGGCTAGATGGACTGCATATAGACTTGTGCACATTGTCAATTACACAAATCAATTTGATGCATAGTGTAACAGACTGTTGGTTAACACTGGAAATCACAGCATTTTGGAAATGACCTCTGACTTTATGCCTCCAACTGTCAACTACGAACTGTCTTATAAAATACTATTCCAGAGTAGAGAGGACTGGAACCTCCGGGAGAAGGAAATATTAAGAGCAGATAGTTGTTGGTTCACAGATGAATCGAAAACACCTTCCGGTTCTGGTGCAGGTGTTTTCAGTCGCAGACCCAGGACAGAGATATCAACTTGCCTAGGAACCTATGCGACTGTATTTCAAGCAGAAATTTACGCTATTGAATTGTGTGCGGAGAGATTGGAAGAATCCAACCTCATACATAAGTCAATTAAAATATTTTCGGATAGTCAAGCGGCGTTGGAAGCTCTTGGCTCCTACCGAGTAACGTCTAAATTGGTAGCAAATTGCCAAAAACGACTAACAGATTGTCCCTGGTCTGGATTCCTGGCCATACCGGCCTGGAAGGCAATGAGGCTGCTGACTCTCTTGCAGAGGAGGGTGCTGCAAGCAGCTTCTTCGGACCAAAACCTGTCATTGGCATCGCTTTAGGCTTTGCCAAACAAAAATTGAACACCTGGATGGCAAGAAGAATTCATGGACTTCTGAAAGAATCTTCCAGGATTGGCTCACTCCAAGGCGTTTATTCACTCTTCAAAGCTTGATACCAAACAGTTGTTGGACTACAGTAGGGATGAACTACGATGTCTAAGAAGCCTCCTTACAGGCCACTGTCATTTGAATCATCATATGCAGAGACTCGGACTGTCGGAAGCAAGCGTGTGTCGCCTCTGTTTGGAAAATGATGAAACAGCAGAGCACATATTTTATGCCTGCCCCGCTGGGTACCGAGTCAGGTTTTTAGAGTTCAGCACAGCCGTACTCTTACTATCTGACCTGAAAAACCGCTCACCATACAAACTAATCGGCTTCGTTAAGAAGCTGGGTTTATTTGGTAGAGTGTGAATAGGTGTGAGCCACAATAAACCATTGCGGATTGTGGTGTAGGGTCGAATAGACCCAATCACTTTGGACCTAACCTAACCTAGTATAAACATACGGAAGTGTTTTGGTCCGAACGACATACTAGGACTATACAATGTAGAGATGCCACCCCATTTTCACATTCATAATCCATCCCTACGCACAAGAATATTTCCTAGTAAGTGGAAATCTTCTTTCGTCATGCCACTCCTCAAAGGTGGTGATAAGCGTAATATTCAAAACTGTCAGAGGTGACAGTTAGCACAATATCTTCGATCGAACTGAGGAAGACCTACAGAAATTGAAAAACTGGGCAAAACACAAGTACTGCAGGAAAATTCTTAAGGCGCTCTCAGAGCGCGAAAGTGGCGATTCACATTGGATTTGAATGGCTGGAGATTAAATCCATTTTCAAAAAACGTTCTCAGGAAATTTATTTCACATAAACGCAGTTCTCCAGATGAAACAGTTCTCAAACAGTGAAGTTCGAGGTGTACTGAGTTGAACCTCCAAACGATGAGCAGCCACAGTCCGTCACGTATTTCTGATATGTACCGCTCTTGGTGGAATCAAATGTGTTGAGTCACTTGAACACTTCCCGTGAAAGTATCTATAGAACAGAGACAAATTTTCAACCTTCCAGGCTGTCAACGTTGCACGTAATGTTCGCGTCTCCAATCAGGTGGATGGCTCTTTTCTGGATGGAATCCAGCAACTTCAGGGTATGTTTGGGGGCAAAGCTCCATACATGAGAACAATACTCCAAAGAAGGTCTGATCTGAGCTTTATAAAGCATCAGAAGTTGCTGAAGTGTGTACAGTTTCCTGGTTCGGAACAGTGTTCCAAGCTTTGGAGAGGCAGCCTTTGCAATTTTTTGCATATTGGTGTCCATTTCAACCGCCAACAAACTTATCGAAGCAGAAAGCGAAATTGTCTGACCTGACATTATTATATCCGGTTCGAAGATATTTATCTTCTTGGAGAAAACCGATGTCTAGGTTTTTGTAGCATTAAATTCAACCTGGTTACTTGTACCCCAATTCAAAATCACTTCTAGATCCTAATTAAGATACGCAACCTCCTGATGCCGGTGAAGATGTGCCTCCGTAGCCGATGTCCTGGAATCCAAATGGAATGACGAGACAAGTGTTCTGTCGTCAGCAAACCAATATATTGGATTCTTGGTTTTTTCTATAAGTCATTGATATACAATAAAAAGAGGGTTGGAGACAATATGGATCGCTGGGAAACGCCAGCGTACACAAATATTATCCGTCAAGCCATAGCATCAAAGTTTGGCCAGCAAACCTTCATGCCGCACACGGTCAAAGGCCTTAGAGATATCAAACGCAACAGCTCTTGATTCTCCTTGTTTCTCTATTGCGTTATCTCAAATATGGGTGTTCACCTGCTCTGAGAATATGACTTGGACACCCAAAAATAGAAAAAGCAACGGCCATAAAATATCTGGGCGTAGTTATTGACCAACATCTGAGGTCGGAAGAACATATTTCCCAAGTTATAAAAAGGATGAGACAAATTTAGATTCAGGCAGTAGAGACGCTCTTCAATCAGTGGTTTTTGTTCAGTTTTCAAACATATTCGCAATGAAGTATGAGAATTATGAAAAATGGGATATGATAGCATTTTTTATACAAACCGGGGGAAATGCAGAAGCAGCAAGCAAATTCTAAAACGGGAGGTATCCAGAGAAGCCAAAATTACCTATATGAATTAAATAGAAATGAGGAGTTGAAAAAAATAGTCGTTTTAGATGCTGCCCATACAGCAGGTGTTTCAGGGGTAGAATTATCGGCCTGTTCACTTATAATGGCACTCTCACATCTCACAGGTATTTAGAAATTTCAAGGCGAACTATTAAACCCTTTGTTGATGAATTGCCACTAATGGAGCTTAGAAAAATATATTTTCAACTAGACAGGACTTCGCTTCACAACACTGCAATTGTCACCAATTTTTTGGCTGCGAATTTTGGTAATAATGGGATAGTCAACCAAGGACCCAACCGTTGGCCACCCAGGTCACCAGACCTAATGTCTATTGACTTTCAGCTCTATTGCGGCCAATTCTAGATACGAATTTGAAGCGGCAGTGATGCAAAGTTTTGCTTCTCTCACTCCTATTGAACTAATTAATTCGACAAAAACGTTCAGAAAAGGTGTCACCTATATGTAGAAGAAGCTGATAGACATTGCGAACACCTTCTCTGAGAAAATATATTCCATTGTTCTGTAATTTTTAATTTACTTTAATTATTAAGTTTAATAATCCTAAGATTTGCCTACGCCCATGGACGACAACGAAATTCAGGCAAATTTTATGACACTTCATGATTTATTACTCTACACTCTTTTGAAATAGACTATAGTCCTGTAGGGTTTTTGAACCGTCACCAATACCCAACAAACGAAAATTTTCCCAAAAACTAACAAATTATTTCAGTGTAAAATTATTGCAAAATCCAAATCGAACACTCGAGAACTGTGTGGGCGGGATTAATGCAAGGACAGAGGTTTCCGGTTTTGGCACGTGAGAAAAGAGCTGGAGAAGAAAGAATAATTCTTTTTGGTGCGGGTCGTGAAGCTGTTAACATGGCATTCTGGTGGAAACTGTTCACTTCGAGATTAGTTCTTCGAAGCCACATTGTACTTTCCTATTTTTTGTGTTTCTTCGTCATTGTGTTGATAAATTTCATTGTTGAATACGCTGAATATTAATTCACTCATCACCAGTCCCGACAGTCTTTAGCTCGCACAAGTTTCGATTTTTGAGAGTTGTCGTTCGTAGAGGGCGACAGCTGGTTAACGAAAAACAGATTTGTTCAACAGATTTTCCGTTTTGATCTTTTAAACCTTTCATTCGAATCAGCTCTGTTTTCATCCTATCGAATATTTTCAGAAAATGACAAAAACGTATTCCATCATTGTTGTGGAAAAACACAGCACAAAAATGACTTCAACTCCAAATACCGAACACATTTTTATATTTCAAGCGTTCTGATCAAGATTTTTTTCATTCCCAGCGTATTTATTCCAACTCAACTCGCAATGTGTTATTCTCACTTATCATTCATCCCGACCGGATTAGATTAAAACCGGTCCGCAAATGCAAAAAAGGAATAACCTCAATGATAAGAACTCTCCCGCGATGCGTCACTTGTCCAACAATCAGACCACTAACCCCAGCTTACAAATCAATCCCATCTATCATCTGGTTCACCCTCTTCTATGATTTTTATTGTGGAGGACCCTCATAGTCGGCATGTAGAAAGAGGAGTAATAATTTCGATGTCATTACACTCCTATGGTTAATTAAATTGTAACTCCACACTTTGCATCCATCAGAGGGTTGATTGAAATGGCGAGGAAGGTTTCACTAAATTGATTGCAATCTTTAAGATGTGGTTTAATGTTGTGATGTGAAGATTTTACAAAGTATTTCACATAAGTAACTCTACGAAAAGACATCTGCCACAGCGTATCTAACACAAGTAAAAAATACGTTTGATTTGATACTAAAAACAAAGCTTTGTCATACCTTTTAAAAAACTTTGAGAATTAGTCCAGTTTTCAAAAAGGATGTAGCTCAAATTAGAAACTACATCGGTGAAATTTTTTTCCGCCGGTACTAGCGGCAATTCAATTATCGCCCAAATTTGCAAGGATTTACTTCTGTATGTGATCTCACATTCCATGCAGAATATCACTTTGCAATTGTACCACGAAATCAAATGTGAAATTTTTCATTGAAATTTTTCATTTTTTGTGTAATTTTCCGGCGAAGTAAACCTTGATAAAAATAAAATCATGATATTACACTTCACCATGATTTTACAATGGAATTTTACACTTCACCATGCTTTTACAGTGGAATTTCACACTCCAACATAATTTTACATTGCAATTTTTCAGTTAAAGGTTATTTTACCTTCAGATATTCCTTTGTAAATAGGTACGTATCATGAATAATTTTCAAGGAAATGATACCTTGAATTTGGACGGTCGGTGGCCAGGAGGTTCGACGTGGGTGCTTTGTTCACTCACTCGAATTGACTGCCGTGTTGGTCGGTGGTTCAAGCCTTAGTCTGAACCATCGATTTTCACTTGCTATCGTCCAACCCGTGTTAGGAATCACACGTTAAAAGGTAAGGCCTCGTTAATTCTTAGCTCGCGCACAAGTTTCGACTTCTAAGGGTGTCGTTCGTACGGGTGCGACAGTTGGTTACCGAAAAAACTGATTTTAAACAGATTTTTTTCAAAGCATATACAGGGTGTAACTGAACAATAAGTGTAAAACATTTAAGGAGGTGATTCCTCATCGAAAAAAAGATAGGATCTTTCATATGAAGAAACTTCATTGGAGCATCCCTTGTTAAGATACTGCCCCTTAAAGGGGGTACATAAAATTTGAATAAATTTTTTTTTCACAAGCACTGAAACAGTTACAATATTGAAATTAACCTGACGTTTTGTACTACCAAAAAGACACTTAGCCAGTA
>NW_019290832.1:0-62710 GCF_000500325.1 Leptinotarsa decemlineata | reverse complement strand
TGAATCGTTCTGTATGTACCCCCTTTAAGGGGCTGTATCTTAACAAGGGATGCTCCAATGAAATTTCTTTATATGAAAGATCCTATCTGTTTTTTGATGAGGATTCACCTTCTTGAATGTTTTACACTTATTTAGTTACACCCTGTATATTTCAGAGTACAAAGTAAAAAGAAACTGTACGAAATAGACAATTTTCAGCTGTTTCATTTAGAATAACAAATTTGTAAGAAGTAATAATGATAAATGAAAACGTGAACTCTTCAAATCAACATTTCTTCCTCAACATCTAATCTTTTTATTTCCCCCTCACACAATGGCGGTGTTATCCTGTAAGGGAAATGAAAGATCATCATATGAATAATAAGTTCGAAAACTTTCATTTCAATACATTTCACAATTCTAAATCGTCTAAACTCTAAAAAATCCGAACAACTTATAATAATGTTATTTTAGCCACTTTTCATTTTGCAATACTGACGGTTCTAAACACTTTAGAATAATTCAATCCTCTATACAGAAATGAACACCAATACAAAAGTTCATTTTCAAAGTGAATCATTTATACAACGGCACTGATGGCTTATTAGGTATGCAAAAGGGAGAAACACATTAACTTTTTGTATTTGGTTAGATTATGCTCGGAATCCGTTCCCAAATATCCTAAACTATATTATTATTTTCTTATTCAACTATTATCACAACAGTATTCCAAAATTTCATCTGTAATTATTCAAAAATCAACTACCATTATATATACCGATTATACGATACGAATGAAATAATTTCAAATACAAATAACAATGTGATGTTAGGATATACTTTTTATTGATAAACCAATCTATACTTTATAATAAGTAGACACTATTAAATCATCTAAAAGAACAATTCGTTCAGGGCAATCTCAACTCCCTACATTGTAGGTTAATGAACTGACACCTATCAGAAAACAACTACTCCCCTGGCTAATACCACGAAGGGCGTTGGATCATATCCGATAGGTGTCAGTGCAAGATTTTTCACAGAAGTTATTTCTGCAATGCTCTTGGCGATACGACTGCCGCAATTGATTGTCAATTATTGGAACCACTGGCAGACCGGTTTCGAGCTGTTTGGCCACTGTTTAGTGCAAGGTAGTGTCTGTCATCAAGATAAAGTCGGTGATTTCCGATAATTGAAAATCGAATTCCTTCAGAGTATCATTCCTCGAACTAGGGTGAAGCGGACAACAAACAACAGGTTTGTCATCGCCCCATCTGCCTGTGAACGAGGTAACCAACCGCATATCCGAAATTTGACCAATTTCTCGTATAAGGAAAGAAAACTTTTCACATATAGTCAGTGGGCATACTTGAAGACTAGCTATAAATCAAATCATCTGAAAAAACAATTCGTTCAGGCCAGTCTACACCCTACACCTATCAGAAAACAATTACTCCTCTGGCTAATACCACGAAGAGTATTGGATTATATCCGACAGGTGTCAGTGCAGGATTCTTCACTGAAGTTATTTTTGCATATGCTGTTGGCGATACAACAGCAATGAAAGTTTTGAAACATTCATTTCGGAATATTTATTTTTTGAAATGTAGATATATATCTTTTCTTGATACACTCATAAGACACAACTTCTTACTCTACTTCAACTTGTAGAAAACCATCGAACAGATCCTCGTGTACAAACTCAATTTATTCAGCTTCTCTTCTGAATTGGTTGAACTTTCAATGAACTATTTTTGCGACAGTTACCGTTGGTTCAAATTAAAGGACATCAACCATTTATCTATTCAATTACACCACACTAATTATTTTGTATCTACATTATATAATGTAATATGTTTTTTGTTAGTATGCATACTTTGTGACTATGATATATCTTCAAAACAGTAAAACAATCTCATTGATAAAATCACTATTATATGTTCTTTTCCACAAAATCAAAGAACTACCGCCTCGATTGTTCAGAACCAACAGCGATTTCATATTTTGCTTGCTTTACACGAATTATTGTGGTGAAAACAGTTCATAACCCATAAAAAAGGTCTACCCAAGCTGTTATAATTTTCCCAGCCGACATAAATTACAGAGGGAGTAGATAAAAAAGCATTATGTAGGGAGTTTTACAGACCTTGCCAAGGCATTTGACACAATTAGCCAAATGTTGGAAAAATTATGGAATTGCGGATCTTGTAGAAAAACGATAACGGAATTGCCGAGATGTAGGAAAGAGAAACATTCATTTTTTGTGATAGACATTTTATACTGCATTGAGAAGACACTGTTTATTTTTATTCGATGTATTTGAGTGTTCATCCGAAATTACCTAATAATGACGACTCTTCTGTCCATCTAGTAAACATTTTAAGCATGAAAGGTGTAATACTCTATGTTGTCTTGTCAATACCATAGGAGTGCCAAAAACACTTGTAAGTTCACGTTATGCCAATTGATATGGGCTTGTAGCAAAACACGGGTATTTTTCTTTTGAGTTATTTTACGTTTACTCCGTTACCATATACTTTTGATACATCCTTTATACATTTGTATGATAGGTTGCTTGTCACAGCGATCCTCGGTATGCCTAAAAACCTCGCATCCGCCACCGTTTTTATATCGGAAACTATTTTATTGAATTGCGTTGGCAGAGAGAGATTTGTTGAAACGAAGTAAAAGTCCGTGATTTTATTGTTACATACGCATTATTCAGTTTAATATAATTTGCCTGGGGTCTGAAAGGTTAAATAATACTTGTATTGTGGCGACTCGTGCCTGCATCATATTTTAGGTAGGCAACGGTAAAGCCAGTAGTGTTCTATTGTGAGAATTAATTACATCTTATTTTAGCTGTATATTCGCGAATAACCATCCATTATTGATGCCTGTATTGTTGCTCATTTCACTCCGAATCAGTGAAAGTTCCATATTACAAGAGCAGCAGTCTGATTTTTTCCGACCACCCACGAAAAACCCTGAGAGAAAAACCCGTTTCTTTACAGGCTGAATATGCCGACAGCAAATACATATCCAAATTTTAATTTAATTCGTTTTTTCATACTATAACACTGATGAAGATACTATGCATTGAATAGATGAAATAAATATGATACACCAGGGACCACTAATAACTCTATCCTGATTATCACGTCAGTGAACTTTTCGTAGAACAATTACAGGACCACTTATTAAATATTTGAAACTACTCATAAGTCTTTAGAAAATGTGTCTGGGATAATTCTTCATTTGAAAGAATTGCTAATCGATCTGTATTTTCTCATAATTTTTATATTCCGTCAGTGATATTTTTTTACTTTACTTGAATTAACAGTTGAGTTTGAAAGGAATTTCAACGCTGATATGCATAACAAGTTTTAAATGTCATTGATACGAATTTTCCATATGCAATAGCAACATTTCTTTACACAGGTGTTTTGCGGCTGCTCTTGCATCTGGTATCTGGATTTTATAAACCTTGGATGAGACGGCTAAGGTAGACCTTGGTGTTGTAGACACTAGACACTCTGACTCCCACTTGAGCCCAGATGACCCAAAGTAAGCAGAGATTATATTCTTCGATAATCCTACATTCCGAATGTTCCTAAAGGAGTATTATTCTTATCTAACAGCAGGATTAAAGTTCTGCTCAGCTAGTTCAGGTCGACATCTAAAGGTGTGTATTCACCAAAAAAGCGAGCACGAGCGAACAAGAGTGAACGAGCATTCTGCATCAATAATCGTCTGATGAGTACAGGCTAGCGAGCGAGCGAACGTATGCTTGTTCGCGTTCAGAAACGGGAATTCCGTTCACACTAAACGACCGCGAACAAGTATTTTCTTTGATGTACCGCCTTCTTCTCGATCTTTTCTGAACGCGAACATGCATACGTTCGCTCGCTCGCTAGCCCGCACTCACCAGACGATTATTGATGCAGAATGCTCGTTCATTCTTGTTCACTCGTGCTCGCTTTTTTGATTAATACGCACCTTAAACCACAGATTCCAGCCTAAAATATTGGCTGGAATATTTGTACGGGTTTCGATATCGAGGGCATTCACATTGTGAAGTATAACCATTTAATGAAAAGGATTCAAAGATTTAAGTATCTTTTGACATATCTTCATTGTTTCCGGCTCAAAAACCTTTGATTCCAGTTCAACAACTGTTTCTACAGATAGCAAAGGGTACGATAATGGGAAACCTACTGTTTCTCTTGATGGGTAATCTATTCATGAACAGATTCAAATCTGCAGCGAAAGAGAAATTGGAATACTTCCTTCGGACTTGGATCCGAAAAGTTGATGATGTTTTTGCTGTTTTTGACATAAATGAGAGAAAGGTGAAGGGCTTTGTGTGTATTTTCAACAACAATACGTTTCTCTTGAGGCCATGAATCCCAATTTCCAATTGCATAAACATACTTACGTCTCAGAAAGTACATAAATAATGTGATGGAAATTATTTGAAAAATAAATTCCACGACACTTTGAACCTGTTATGAAGCTAACGCTAAAAAACCTAAACCACAGACCTTTACAACAGATAGGAAAATGCGAAAAATTCTTGCATTTAGAAAGCAACCAAACCTCAGGTACATTGAAATGTGTTCATTACATGAAATATTCATTGTGAAAGATCATATAGATAATTGTA
Organism: Leptinotarsa decemlineata; assembly: GCF_000500325.1. NCBI lineage: Eukaryota > Metazoa > Arthropoda > Insecta > Coleoptera > Chrysomelidae > Leptinotarsa > Leptinotarsa decemlineata. The sequence continues at coordinate 58,065 of NW_019290832.1, read as the reverse complement.
TTGATAATTATTTTTCTTAGATTCTTCAAATGCTGGTTTTCAATACGGAATTTAATTTATGATGCACTGTTTGGAACCTTTGNCGTAATTCTTCTGGAATTGAAAAAATATATATTTTTTATGAACACCAGGAGATGGTTTCATATAAGATGTGTTTGCGATGCAATATGTATTTCGAAATAATCGAGGCATGAAAATAATCTGGATATAACATCCCAAAATGAACGTCTTTCAAACAATCATAATACTATAAAGTTAATTTGGATTACTAATAACTTTCATCTTCAAGAAAATGAAACATTTCCTTTCAGATTTTCATTGATTGAAAATATACATATTTTTATCAGCTTGAAGAAAAAGAAATATGTTTATGATATTCAGTAGTTTACCAAATATTTCAATCATGAAAAAAATGTACAAACTTATATGATATCTTATAATCAACGTCATTAAGATGGCGATTCTACAGTGTGTAAAAGCCAAATGGAATAAATTCATCATTTCGGTTACAGTACATATTTCAACGAAATCCCGAAATACGTCAAATTCAAATTATAATTTGACATACTTCAACGGAAAAATGCCATCGCCATCTTGAAAGTTTCAGCATTCAATTTTACTTCAAAATGAAGTATTCATGCATTAATTTCATTATCCCAAATTTCTATTTTTTGAGTTGACCCGTTCAGAAAATAAACGGAGAAAGACATTAAAGAAATGCAATGTATACATTATTCATAAATCGTTTCATTATGAATGTAACTGTTTTGGACTATCTGTGGATGTCTTACGATATTTTGCAAATATACTCGTAATGTTTACCTCAGTTTTTAGTAACGAATGTATGTTCCATTTGAATTTCTGACAAGTAATTCTGAAGTGGATGATGAATAAGTAACGATAATGGTGAGCTCATGAAATTCTTAGCCCTGAATTGGTTGTCTGAAGTTAAGCCCTTTTGTATCCTTCCTTCACCGAAGGGAAACCGGTTGGAACGTTATCTTTTCAGGTTTAGTATGTGCGGAATAAATTTCAGTTAGATACGATCACTGCATAACTCTCACACTGAATTGTTGTACTAGGTGGTCATTCAAAGTCACGTTCCCAATTAAATATGAAACCGCATAAAGAAGTTTGTCTTAATGAAACGGTTAGTAATAACTCTAATCGTTTGTACTCAGGTTCTTTGGATATTAATCAGACTAGTAATAAGAAATTAGTTCTTCAACGAAATACGACTACTGTTTCATTGCATGTTCGAATAACTGAGTTTGCTGATCATATTTCATGTTTTCAGGTGACCGTACAGTGCCTCGCAAATTAATATTTGAGATACAGAATGCTTTAAACAAAACTGCCAGCCAAGGAACTTTGCGCGAAAATCCAAAATCACGTTAAGTTTGTTCGTGAGATGGACATATTTTGACTAAAAACCATTGCAAAACCTTAAACTCCATAAGCCGGGGTGTCATCCCCCATTTATTTTATTGTGGCAGTGGAACTTTATACTGATATCAGAATTACCGCATAGGTGAAAACTACATGTATAATAGCAGCTTGTTTTATATTTCTTACGAACTTATTCATCTGTAGTTTTATCAAAATCGAGTAAAATCGATGGTCGTGACGTCACTGACATTTGATATGAACTTGGCAGCACTGTAAAACTAATTCATTCACTGAACAGTTCTTACAGTTTTCATGTTTTTCATATGATTACATCTAACAATATGTCATATATGAATGTGTGCTTTGGTGAATAATAGTATATTAGCGAGACCAACGAGCAATGTGGCCATTACTCGTGAGAATGAATTTTGTCGTTTTTCGTTCTAGCAAGTAATGGACATTTCTCATGAGTAAAATACTTTACTTTATCTATGATTCACAGTGGAAATATTTTAAACAAAGAATTATTTGTGAATAATAACCCAAATGAGAGTTATACCATTAAATGCCATAACAAAAAGCAACATTGAAAAAGATTGAAAACATTTCATATTTGTATTATTTCATGGAGTGATGGTTTGGTGTACTGGTCTACTCATTCAATCGACCGCTGTGTGAACAGATTGTCCGAGCCCAAAGGCCGTACGATCGATTTTCACTTGATATCGTGTAACTCGTGCTTGGAATCGCACGTTGAAAAGTAAGACCTCATTAAAAATTTCACTCTCAAGGGTGGTCGTTCGTAGTGGGGCCGACAGCTGGTTTACGGAAAAACAAATTTCAACAGATTTCAACAAATCAAGTGATTAAAAAATTAGAAAACTACCATACATGCGATTTGAACCCACCATCACTGGTACTCAAGCCCAGCGTTCCAACAACTGTTTGAAAATGGATTTAAAATTATTGTGACACGAGCCATTTGAGTTTCAAACTACCCTGATTTTATAATAAAAGAGCCCAAGCGGGGATTTCTGGATTTACTAAAGCGCGGCAGATTAATATACAGGAAGATACCTTGTACCCGGTTAAGTACCTCCACCAAATATGAGCCCCATATATAAGGCCGCCTGTGAGGGATAAAGGATCAGATAAGTAAAAAAAAAATGATCATCAGAAATTCTCGAGCGCGTCAGATTAGGTAGGGTGAGTTAATTACCTGCTAAAAAGTGTATATTCCAGTAATCTGACAATTTGAGAGTGACGTAAAGAAAGGGGAGGGCAGCAAAGTTGTAAAAAAATAACGTCATTTCGACATTCTCGAGCGTAGCTAATTTTTTTTTATTTTGAAGGAAATAATTCATGGATAACGAAAAATATCTGACGATTCCCGCAAGCCGAAATAACAAAAATTCGTCGATAAAGTTTAATGCGTGCAGCTGTGTGATACCTATATTTCCCTCTCCGAGTTTCCATTCCTCTTTCACTTTTTCTCTATCTAGTACTCTCTCACTCTGTCCGCACTCTAAATTCTGTTGCCATGACGCCATCACAGCTGATCACAGAGACTCTCAAAAATGGTGCTCACGTAATTCATAATGGATAAAGTGACCCTGCACTCCATATAACTTCTTGGTCAATTTACGGAGTGTTTAGGAGAAGCGGATACCTAGTTCCTGAAGAGTTTAACTTACGTTTTTATAGATTTTTTTTGGGACTGAGAAAATATTTTTTGGATCCGATTCATCTTTGTTTGCATGAAAGATATAACAAGCGAAATGTGTCGGTAGAAAAGTCATTCTCCTGAAGTGACTCTTGAGTAAATATCAGATATTTCGAGCCAGAACCCTCTCTCGGTAATAATATGTAAGTATATGTGCAACTTAGTTATTTTATATTTGTTTCTTCTTTCGCTTAATGTATTCCTCTGCCCTTCTGCTTTCGTTTTTCGTATTCTGCAGGCACAAATCATCAAATTCATCATTTCATCAATTTCTTTTCAAGGTTCTTAATTCATTTTGTGTCTAATTTTTTCTCGTTCTCATTCACACAAACACTACACGAAAATCCTTAAGAAGGCGTTCTAGGAGCGGTGCCTGTGCGAAAGAAGCGATTCACGTTGGATTTGAATCTCTGAGGAGTGAATTCATTTGCAAAAACGTTCTCGGGCAATTCATTTCACATAAACGCAGTTCTCCAATTGAAAGAGTCCTCAAACTAGGAAGTTTGAGGTGTACTGAGTTGAACCTCAAACCGATGAGCAGCCACAAGTCCCTCGCGTATTTCTGATTTGTACCGCTCTTGGTGGAATCAAATGTGCCAAGTCACTTGAACACCTCCTGTGAACGATTCTATAAAAGAGAGATGAACCTCCAACCTTTCTTCAATGTTCCAGACTAACAAGGTTGCAAGTGATGTTCGTGTCTCGAATAAGGCGGATGCCTCTTTTCTAGATGGAATCCAGCAGCTTCCGGTATGCTTACGGGCGGAGCCCCATACATGAGAACAATTCTCCAAAAAAGGTTTGATCTGAGCTTATGCATCAAAAAAAGCATCAAAAGTTGCTGAGGTGTGTACAGTTTTCTGGTTCTGAACAGTGTTCCAAGCTTGCAATTCCAGCTATATGATTGTGCCAAGACATATTGGTGACCATTTTAACCCACAACAATTTTATTGAAGCAAAAAGCGGAATTGTCTGTCCTAATTGAATAGAACTGGCCCATACTTGATGAAAATCCTTATTATTTCATTCATTCCTATTAGCCCGACTATTGGTCTTCTCTCTCCATATTTTTTATAACAGTGTATATGACATTGCCAATTGCTCCAGATGAATCCGCATGTATATTGTTGAGAGTAGATCATCCTCAGTGGTACCAAGAACGAAAAAAGTTAATCAATTATTTTTGAGTAAACTGTAAGCGGCTACATGATACGACTGAAAAACAGTTATCATCCATTGCCCATTAAAATTCATGACACTCTCGCCACATATTCCGGATCAACAAGGTTTTCTACACAGTACCTAATGAGTCGTTCCATTCAAATTATGTAATTCCACAACCACCTTGCAAAAGTTATTGAAACTTGTTCTCGGGGGCCTCTTATAGACGACAAGCCTTATCCCTTATCTACCGATATATTTATCAATTTGTTCTCGAGACACAGCTGTGATTAATTTCACTACAGAAGGAGATCATAATTAAAATACAGTGTAAAGATGATTCAAATATAAAAAAGGTACTTCACATTTTCTGCCATTAACTATATCAAAAGATGTGGTAGATTGTTATAGATTTCGGCTATTGTGTATGTGAATGATCTTTTGAATTATTCGGTGCCTCACAACGTGGATCATTTTATTCCTGATGTTCATATAAACATCAGTTCGATAGGATATTTTGTTATAGAGGTTAAATTTGAGCTATTTATCATCAATGAAAACTCACAGATTTTTCACCACATTTCTGTTAGGTAACACGTAGTGTCATCGATTCTTGTGTTTTTTTTCACATTCGTCTACAGAGCATTTGAATGTTTCAATTTCCATGGCATGCTTTTTGTTATTCATTGACAAAGTGACTCAAATCCTCATTGATGCTATTGTTGTGAAACCGGTTGTCAAATGAACAGGGTGAATTATATAATGGATAGGTCCAAGAATCATACCCTGTGGAACACCTGAAAAAATTTCTCTGAAATCCAAGATGCAGTTTTTCACTTGAACCATTTGTTGTCTATGTGAGAGATTGAGAGATATTAATCACAAACTTCCGAAGTGCTATTAGAAACTTGTGATGCACTGTTTGGAACCTTTGGTCCAGTAATGAATATTACTGGAGGAAAAGGAAGATCTTACTCTTGAAGATGCTTGCTGATCGAAACACCTGTCGAGGTGTTGAAATAAACGGTTTGGTATTGGGAAAAAACTCCAGTAATTGCTATTAGAAAGACCGTTGCAATGTAATATATAGCAAAGCAGTTGGTGATTCAGATCAAAATATTTGCTTGAGTTGATCAATATTAGGATGGTAACTTTCTCTTTATCCAGTGCTGCGACGATATCATCTTAAATGTTGGAGTTGTAGTACAACCATATTTGGACCTGAAGCCTGATTGCATCATTGGCAGTACATCTTTGTTCTCGAAGTGATTTCACAGTTGTTGTGCAAGAGCATTTCCCAAAATTTTGGAAATAAATGAAAGTAGACTATGAGATGTATAAGTGCCTGAATTCCTTGGGTTTTTCAATTGTGGGTACTGGTATCACAATATACTGGTTCCACATATAAGGAGAACTTTGGTCTCTAAAAAAAATGTATGATTCTAAATAGCAAGTGCTATAGATGGGCAGCAGGACTTTGACTTTCTATAATATTGACCCATCCTGTTGAAATTTCGTGAGCTATGTAAATTCGATTAGCCTTTTTTTTATTTTTTCATGTTGGAACACTTGTCTCGAACATATGTTCACAGTTTGATCTGTTTAGCATGTTTAGTTTGTTGATGAGAGTAATGTTTTCTGATGCTACTGCCTCATTTGGACGTCCACTGCGTTCTGCATCATCGGCGTCTCTACGACCACGTTTAAAGTCAGCAAACCAACGTTTAATTGTTGTTTCTGATGAAGCGGAGTCCTTAACTTCGTTCCAACCAGCGTCAGAAACAGTTTCTGACAATCAGGAGTGTGCGCAGTAATGTGACTGCGTTCCAACGTGAGTTTCCAACCATTAGTAAACTATCAGTTTTCTGTTCCATCCAAGATTCAAACCTGTTCGAAATATATCAGAATGGTTTGAGGATTATCTTCTAACCATTAATCTGACGCATGCGTATTCCGTATTACTGTTTCTGTTTTATGTTCATGCAACTTGCAAACAACATAACCTGCAAAAATTGTAATAAAATAAATTATGTATTTGCTGGCGCTGGAAAAATTAGGAATTCTTTAAGTGAACCTAAAATATGAACATCTTTAATTACACAAATTAATTATTGCGATGACCTACTTTTACCTCCCAGTTCCATGTTGATTAGTAAATAGAATAGAGATATAAAATACTTCAACCTACTTTTACTCTTATTTGCTGATGATACCCTTGTATATACGGAAAAGTGTGATTTAAAAGAAGCTGTACAAAATATCAATATATCTTTAAAGATCATTGAATTATATCTACAAGTGAATAAACTCAAATTGAATATCTATAAATCTAAGGCAATGATGGTTACAACAAATTCGAATCAAAAAAAGATTGAATTGATACTTACGACGTTAATATCAGCATATTCAATAATCAACTCACAATTGTAAATGAAATTAAGTACCTAGGATTCATTATAGACCATCAATTAAATTTGAATAAGCATGCCGAATATACCATTAGAAAGATATGTACGAAAAAGTATTTTTTCTCTAGAATTTCAAAATCTTTATCAACCTTTGCTAGACTAACATATTACAACTGCATAATGAGGCCACACTTTGACTACTGCGCCACACTGATGTATGTATTCAATCAAAATCAAATGGGACAGTTGCAGAAACTACAAAATCGAGGTATGAGAATCATTTTGAGATGCAACCACTATACCTCTATTGAATCTATGTTGAATACTCTACATGCGCGTTGACAACGATTTACAAACTGTTAGAAATCTGTTGGTGACTCAAGGTTGGAACGAACCTCTTTTATAACACTTTTCAAACCATTGTTCCGTTCTAACAGTATTTTTTCCCATCAAGAAGCAGTGTAAAATTTCTTTTTGATCCACTATTCTGAAAATAACAAAAGTTGTGCCACTCTTAGCACGATAACTCACAAACTTATGAGTAGAATATCATGAAACTCCAACAGCTTTCTTTTGTAGGTTAGTACTAATTGAAAAAGCGGTGAATGCAATACGACTAGCGCCATCTATGTGTTAGGCCCGAGACTTTTCAGCCCATGTAGCATGCCTGTATCAGCAGCATCATAACAAATATAAATTATTCCAGTCGAACCTGTCTTACACAACTGCACTGTCGAGACTAGAAAATCTCCACTGAAGACACTCACAGCAAACATACGAAACGACTAATTTTTGAAGTCATGATTAGTCTCCATACAAAAATTAACCTGATATAATAATGATACCAGTTCTAAAGTTATTTTCCTAATATAATGGCTATCAAACGCATTGAAGTATTTTTAATCATCCCAACTCTAGGTGCTGAAAATTTTCCCCAAATCACTCTGTAGCCGCCGAGAACAATGGTAACTTGAGTAGATTGATTATGTTATCTTAGCTAATGAGAAAGATGGACGTTAATCAAATATCAAGTTGCTAAGACATATGCCTTGGAAATAAGCCATGGTGAAAATGAATGGGGTTGCTAGAAATCATTTGGGACTTGCTCGAGGGGCGTCTTATTTACCCTGTAAACTCGGATGGTGTTTAGTTTGAAAATTAGAGAGTCACAGCGGCGTATTGTAATTAAAATAAAGTGGCGACAATGAAAAAATGTCCCAATCAGTATGTTGGAAGATGAAAGAAAGTGAGTCCTGATGGTGAGGGTGCATCTGAATAATCGAGAACTCAATATTTTAGAAGTATCACAATGAATATGATACATAATATAGTTTTTTCATTGTTTTTATCATATAAACAAAGGTGATAAACATGGGTTTGCATCTGTCTGATGAACCTTTCCACGAAATGTTTTCAAACGAATAAGGGGCACCCATTGAAGATTCTAAGGTTTCCCATGAGTTTTCCGCTAATTTAGTTACACAAAGCATAACAGTGAACATTTGGGCTCTATATAGATAATGCTTATATAGATGATATAATGAAATAATGAGTAAAAAATATACAATCAATCGAATAGATTAAGAGAAAAAGATCAGAAAAATCCATATCCCAACAGGGAAGCAATATAAAATGTATAAAATTACATGAATTGTTTTGTTTGGTTTCCGGCTTTTGTCGTGGTGTTCTTTGGTTATAATCCAAACGTTTCAACTGCAACTGCGGCAGTCATCTTCACTGGCGTGGTCGAAGTGGATACTCTTCTCAACTTGTCAACTGAAACTGAAGCTCTCATTTCTGCCTTGTCATTAATAGTGCTGATTTTTCGCGCACTTTCTATAATGGCGGGTACGCGTGTTCTTCCCGCGCGATATCTGTGACTTGGCCTCGTTTTAGCGCTTTTCAATGCTGTGCGGCAGATTTTTGGTAGATATGTTCTCTCTTTCTTTCTTTCGAAATTCTCTTGATGTTTGTGTATCTCTATGACTTCTTAATACATCCTTGTTGAATAATGATTCGACGTTGCTAGCATCTCGGTATTTTCGTCCAGGATGTTGTGTTCCCCGTCAGACAGTGCATTTTCAGCCACTGCAAACTTCTCAGTCTGTCCCAATCGGCAGCTCTGCTTGTACTCCATCAGACGCGTACCAATCCTCCTTTTCGTCTGACCGATATAGACTTTACACACTTACATGAAATCCTGTAAACTCCCGCCGATTTGAGTGGATCTCTTTTGCTGATCTCAGATACTCCGATATTTTGTTCGTTGATTTGAGGACGGTGTTGATTTTTTCTTTCATTGGGGTTGATCTTCACTGGTGTTTCTCTTCTTCCTTCTTGGAGACGTAGGCAGATTATGTCTTTTCTGTAGTAGCCGTTCGCTTGTAACATAGTTGTTAGTTTTATTTCGTCGTCGACGATGGCGACTCCATTGAAAATAAGATGTCGTTGGTAAATGTCGAAATAAGTTGATATTTTGTGGAAAGATCTCATCTATATAGCTGAGGGATTCCTCGAGTGGTACATTTGTGAATAATGACACAATATCGAAGCTAACTAGAATGTACTTTGGCTTCAAGGTGATTGCCTTTCAAATCTTTGATGAAGTCAGTGGAATCTCGGGCATACGTCTCAGTCTTACCAACATATTTCTGTAGCATATCCGACAAGTGCTTGTTGAGGTTAGAGGTTGATGATCTTATGACACTTGATATCGGTCTCAGTGGTACATCATCTTTGTGAATTTTCGGTTATCCATAGAGCCTCAGTGGTATTGCTTCTGATCTGCAAAATTTCTTCCTGTATCTCTGGTGATAATGATGATTCTTTTATCAGTTGATTGGTCTTTCTCAAGATTTCCTCTGTTGGGTCTTTTTGTAATCTTCTGCACGTTTCTTGACTGACAAGGTTATTGAATTTGCTTTTGTAGTCCGAAGTGTTCAAGACCGCTGTTGCGTTTCCTTTGTCAGCAGACAGAATAATGATATTTTCATCAGCATTGAGACTTCTTATGACGGCCTTTTCATCTCTTAAAATGTTGCATTTCGTAATTCTTCTTTCATATCAGCTGATAGTTTTTCAATTCCGGCTTCTATATTCACGATGATTTTTTCTGTGGGTATTGTCGATGGTGTTAAGCTGAAATTTACCCCTTTAGCTAGTACACTTGTTTCATCACTGGTGAGTGTCGATTGGATTTGTTGATAACAACCAGCCTAATGTCTAGTTTTTGATTATCGTGATGTGTTCTCTGAATCTGGTTGAATTTTCTCTTCTGTCTCTCATTGGATGACTGTAAGGTTGAATCCATTGTTTTGAGGGTTAATTTGTCAATATTGTCCCAGACATGAATTGAATGATATAAATAAAATAATTATCATAAAATAGTTGGATACACAATATATAAACGCTCAAATACAATCAAAATTCTGACCTGTGTTAAATATCCAGTCAAGGAATGATGCGGAACCAGTATTTGCGTTTCTTGAAAATATTATTTGCAGGATATTCATTAGGTTTATTATATATTGTTTTCAATATTATTTTTTGAATGACTTCTGATTTTTTCAGGTGTGTGACTGCTACAGATCCTCGAAAAAGAATACCATACCTCAATCATGATTCCACCAGTGCATAGTATAGAATTTTGAGGTAAGTGGTTCCTTATATATATGTGGAATATTTGAATTTGTATGGTAATGGTCTCAGAGATTTTGTGATTTCATTAATGTAAGTGTTCCATCGCATATGTTCGTCAATAGTTATTCCTAGATATCGGGCGTAAGGACACGCCCGAAGAAGCCATTGTATGGCGAAACACGTGTTGCGTTTTTAAAAAACTATTTAGTGAAAATCTCACAATAAAGTATTTTTTAAAAACGTTAGTTACGAATTTTCATCAAGTATCGGCCAATTCCATCATATATCAACATATACAAGTACATAGTAATGGTTTAGTATATTGACATATGTTGATCAATTTTAAATAAAAAAGTTGATAACATCCAATGGAACAAGGTTGAATTTCATCTCAAAAACTGTTTCTACGATTCCGTTGTCCTCATGAACATTAAAACTTGACTTTTCCACTATACAGGGTGTGACTAAATAAGTGTAAAACATTCAAGGAGGTTGATTCCTCATCGAAAAAAAGATAGGATCTTTCATATAAAGAAATTTAATTGGTGCATCCCTTGTTAAGATACAACCCCTTAAAGAGGGTACATAAAATTTGTATAACAATTTTTTTCACAAGCACTTAAAAAGGTACAATATTGAAATTAACCTGACGTTTTGTACTATCAAAAAGATACTTAGTCAGAAATTTATTTGGTTCACCCCATAGTTGTAAGGGGTGGAAAACGCAACCCCTAAAATTTATTTCCAATGTAACTTTTTGTCTTATTATTTGTTTACCATTCAAAAATTTATTTCCGATAGCCTGTTNGACAAAAAGTTACATTGGAAATAAATTTTAGGGGTTGCGTTTTCCACCCCTTACAACTATGGGGTAAACCAAATAAATTACTGGATAAATGTCTTTTTGGTGGTACAAAACGTCAGGTTGATTTCAATATTGTAACTTTTTCAGTGCTTGTGAAAAAAATTGTTATATAAGTTTTATGTATCCCCTTTAAGGGGCTGTATCTCTACAAGGGATGTTTCAATGGAGTTTCTTAATATGAAAATCTTTTTTTCGATGAGGAATCACCTCCTTAAATGTTTTACATTTATTCAGTTACACCCTGTATATTCAGCACGAAAAATACCTTTGCAGTGACAAAAAACTTAAGACAAACCCTACATCCCCCATCCGTCGATGAGGGAGAAACAGCTCATCAGTTTTCATCGAAATTATATTCGTAATAATTTCCATAATTCTGACAATTCAGAATCTGCTCTTATTGTGCGGAGTCAAGAAGGTCGCCGCAGTGTCATCAGTTTTCCGCCTATTAAAATTCATCATCAGTCTCGTGTCACCCCTTCAGGAAGTACTTAAGAACACATGTTCAATAAGTTCCTTTTAATTGATCATGGAATTACCTCCCAAAACATTCATCGCCTAATTTTCTCACCCCAGAACGCAGGGTAACGTACGGTTTATGTTCCAAAGGTTGGAGTTCAGGAAATTATTCGATATGAGTTTGAACTTTTCTGAAAATGTTGGTCCTTTTCCAGGATTTGAGAAAACAAGCTCCAGTAACCGTTTACTGGGGTAGAAATGAATTGTTATTAACTATATATACAAAGTTGAAAATATCTAGTCATCTACATGTCAAGTATGGTATTGATTAATGATCCTTATATTCACATTCTTTCTTTGCTTGAATACGTATTATCATGATGCTAACAATTATCCGTTTTATATTTGATTTTGATCTGTTTTATATGAATTTTTCATTTTATATACTTATACTTTTTATTGTTCTTAATAATTTTGCTATTGAATTTTGTAGAATTTGATCGAATTTATTTGAATTTCTTCATGACGGTCTTCAAAACAGAGGTACAATGTCAATTGAATTGTGATGAAGGTTCCTATTTCAAAGTAAATTACTATCGGTTTCGGGTATATATGGTGAAAACAAAAACATAAATGAAATGAAAACAAGTACTCATCAATGATTAAATATATTGATTGAAAGTACTGTACTTTTTCATAGTTAATAGAAAAAGTCTATGGAATAAGTTCCAATCTCTTTATTATCTGACTTGCTGGTTTTATTCGACTTGTTACAGTTGAATGGATTATTAAATAACTCAAATTGAAAGGGGTACATTTTTAGGAAAGAAAGGTTTCGACTGTCTTCCAATATTTTTTTTTGTATAAAGATGTGTGTTAGGATAGGTTTCCGCGGTCAGTGATATGTTGTCGTTGAGTTCGGGTTAGACTACGTCTGGAGTTTTGTGTTCAGACGTTTCGACTCCCATTTTGGAACCATTTTCAAGAAATTGACGTGACTTGACGCCGAGGCCTCAATCTGCCTACTCTCCAGGTCGCGTCACGAGTTCTTTATAAGTTCTCAATCTGCCTACTGAGGTATCGACCCCCCCGTGCCCCTCCCGGGTTGAGTGTCCTGAGTTGAAATCTTCCCCATACGGTTACTGTGTGCAGAACATCTCATCTCGTCCATTCGCCCCCGCTCCTCCGGAGCAGTCTTCAACTTACTGATCGGCACTTCAGCTAGATTGACGTCTAACCTTCTTTGGTCGAAAAGTCAGCCTCTAGGTGCTTTTACTTTGTGGTATTTATATCGGCTGGTGCTACTGAAGTGGAAATGTGGGGGCGGAGCTTCGGGTGATTACCATCACCAGACGTCTTGGTGTGGGGTGGACATCAGGAAATTAGGGGTTTCCAGATAGTTGGAAGTCTCTAACACTGACCGTCATCACGTTTGCGCAGGCAGGAAGATCACTTCTCGATTTCAATGGCCTCGCGATTCATCCGAGTTTGTAGTGTTTTCGCCAAAGCGATGACCTTAGTGTTCGCAAAGTATATATTGTGTCCTGTCTCTTGATGATATTTGGACAGGGCTGGGGATGGGTATGACAGTAAGTTGATGTTCCTGTACTCTACTTGTCACACATCTGTTTGTTTGGCCTACATATGTTCTGTGGGAATCGGAACATGGCATTTCATAAATACCCTGGTATTCGTTGACAATTTTGTCCTTGGGGGAACGAAGGGATATGGAATATTAATTGTTGCCGGTGAATATCTTCTTTATGTCCTTTTTTTTAGAATTCGGTGTTGCCAATGATACACTTCCAATCTATGGTCACAGTATGTCCCAACCATTATCATACAGGTAGGTTTTTATGGTTATTCGAACAAACAATTGTTCAACTGGGAATCATGGAGGTTCCAGGGTTAGGTCCTAAGGGTCCTAAGGGTTATTGTCCATTATTTCGAAAAACTTCACGATGAGCATTCGGATATACCATTTCTGGTAGAAATCGTCACTTCACTGAATTCCAATTAAAAAATACCTAACCTAAATGATAAAAAAATGCAGTGTTCGTTATAGGTCTTTGAGGCAAGCAATTGAAAGTGGTTTGATATTGATGAGGACTCTCAGAGTTCTCTCATTCAATAAATCACAATGGTTGAAAAAATATGTAGACTTGAATACCATTATGAGAAATCAAGCGACAAATGTTTAACTAAAATAATCTGTTTCAGGTCAGTCCCGTTTGCGTTCCTTCTAAATAAATAAATAAATAAATTTATAAGACACTTGGGTGCTCCATTTCTCCCCACTATACTTTCTCTCCTTACGCTTTCGGTGCCCATCTAACTGTGTTCACGTTTGATGAAAGGTTTCCATATGTTGCGTATCCCCACACTAGCTTGGCTGAATGCGTCGTTGGTCAACTAGTGCACGCAGCTTCTTTGAACTTTCTCTTGAACCAATGGTCCTTTCTTCAAAAGATATGCCTATGCCTATCATAAAAGAAGAACAATAACGCATCGACATGTTACGGATAACATTGTCATGTTTCAACCAATTCACACGAAACATTAGTAAATTATACATTCAAACCTTCCTCTTGAATCACTGCGTCCATTGGTGACAATCGTATGAGAATCCGTTTGGTAGTTTTTCAGTCTGTCGCATTCAGACAGACAGATATACGCGGCAGGAGACTTTGTTTTATAATATTTAGTGATTTATTTTCAATACAACTTTATTCATTTCAATTTGTCCAAACCACTTCAGCAATTCATGGAGAGAATCTTCCATATGACGAGATAAAGTCTGAAATGCTTTCAGAAATACTGAAGAATATGAGTAACCATTCTACAAGAAAACATTAAATGAGGGACATTTCACATTTTGGCAAAGAGATAAATTTGAATAATTAGGTATATAACGAGTTCCCAGCAAAGAAGTTAGTAACTAAAATCTCCCTTTGAATGTGATGACAGCCGTAATGATTTATAATTTGTACCTAATTAAACAAGACGGTGTCTCAGAGTCGCTTGTTCGCAATTAAATGGATAATTTATATTAAGTGAATGTAAACATCTAGACATCGTGGTCCTGCTTCCTACGTTCTGCAGGAAGTATCTCTTAATTTGACAGAAAATTCGGCATGTCAGTGCATTGCAATTAATCAAAGAATTTGTTGAATATTGAAAAGGAAGTAAGATGAAATAAAAATAAGTGATTATAGGATAGAGAAAATAACTTTTGTCTAATTTCCACAAAGATGTTCATTTGTTACGACCGGTTTCGGTTCATTAAACCATTCTCAAGTAAACTGACCCAGTTTCATCAAACTGCATCTGGACAAAAAGCTAAAGCTGATATAAATAAAGTCAAGGAATTCCGTGAAAGTCTTCGCAATTTAGGAGATTTCTATGTCATTGATGCTTTTGGTACTGCTCATCGAGCATATTCTTCCATGATGGGTGAGAGCTTCAGATTTCTTGCTCAAAAAGGAGTTGCAGTACTCCGCTTGAGCTTCGGATAATCCTGGAGAGATAACAGCGGTGCCGAAAGTATCATCAACAGCTACAACACAGTTAGATCAATGATACATTCCTCAGTCAGAACCTTTGAGTTTCATGGGTTGAAAAATATTGGCAATACCTGTTTCATGAACAGTGTAATCCAATGTCCATCAAATACCAGATGGTTACTGGAATATTTGAAAAAGGATGAGTACATGAAAGATATAAATACTAATATTTCTAGTATGGAGGCTGCTTTTATCAAAGCTCCAGCAGAAGTTATCAATGAATTGTGGTCAGAAGATTCATCTGATAGAATAGTGAATACAGTCTCCTTAAAAAGTCAGATTCAGAGTTTTGCCCCTCGACTCATGCGGGTCATGCACACCAAGACGCCCAGGAGTTCCATCGTTATCTTTTAGAAGGTTTACATGGTGACGTTAATATAATTAATGAGAAACCTAAACCGACCTTAACGGAGATTAACGAAAAATTGAGCGACAGCGGAAAAGCACAAGAGTCATGGCTGAATTATTTGAGGACACATAACTCTAAGATTGTAGATTATTTCATTGGTCAAATCAAATCCGCACACTGTGGACACTCATCAGTAACCTTTGATCCTTTCTGGGATTTGTCTCACACAATACTTGGATTTCTTCACAAGAGATGAGACTTGGATGAACATGAAAAACCTACGTGTTCATTTCAATACCTAACCTATACCAACCTAAACTAATATAACCTACGCCATCGGTCAAATTCAGCCTCATTTATGCGCCAGCAGTGACGGCTCGTTCATTGGAGAACAGGGGAGGCNATGCACGATACCCCTTGAAATTTACAGACTTACAGCTGGGTATCTCGAATTCCGAGGTGAACTTACTATAATGACTGGACTATTGTGGACACTCATCTGTAACCTTCGATGCTTTCTGGGATTTGTCACTCCCCATACCACAAAGAACTGGCCAATTGAGTTTATCATAATGCTTGGATTTCTTCACAAGAGATGAAACTTTGGATGGATATGAAAAACCGACGTGTTCGAGTTGCAGCGAAAGAAGAAAATGCACAAAGTCTCTATCGATCCATAAGTTTCCCCGTATTTTAGTCATTCATTTTAAAATATTCTCTCTAACGGAAAGATTTAGAGGCAAGCTTAATGTTGCCATCGAATTTTCTCTAGATGGATTTAATATGAACAATTATGCAGCAGACAATGTGACTCCTTGTCGTTATAATCTATATGCACTTTCGAATCACAGTGGGACTTCTTACAGCGGACATTATACATCATTCTGCAGACATCCTTATACTGGCACGTGGAATGAATACAAGTGTCACCAATTTCACCAAAATCGCTTGTGAGTGGAGATGCAGACATCCTCTTTTATGAAAAGGAGGAAATGAGATCGCACCTTTGAGCGTTTTGGAAATTTATTTTTGAACTGTCAATTTTAATGTTATAATGAATTATATGAACATTATATATTATATATACCGGTTTATTGAAAATTGTTGGATAAAGTTAATGAAATCATTATTGGTGGAGGCATAAGTTATATACATTCCTTAAAGAATCCAAAGGCATCCAAAAATTAGTACTTCCCTTTACGATGCTCAAGGAGCAAAATAGTTAATAATTTACTAGAAAAGATTTTTTCACTGCCGATGGATGGATGGGATTTGATATTGGTCAACAGAAGGCCGTGGGTTCGATTCCCTCCTCGACCAGATATTTTTCTCGAGAGAATGTATCTGGTTGAAGCTGGAATGATTCTGCAACCGTGTTAGGAATCACACGTTAAAAAGTAAGACCTCGTTAGTCCTTAATTCGCACAAGTTTCTCAACTTCTGAGAGTTGTCGTTCGTATGGGGGCGACAGCTGATTAACGGAAAAACAGATTTTTTTAAACAGACAATTGATATGTTTAGAGAACCAATAAAAAGAGCAAAAGTTATTGTGTGAAATGGTCCAGCTAGTGTATTTGAGTTTGAAAAATTTTCCAAATGAACTAAGGCCATAATCGACGAGATTGTTGATGTGACAAAGAAGTGAACAAGTACCTACCATAATTCGCAGTGGCGACACAGCCATATGTGCTTCTAAGTGGGGAACTAAAGACGAAGTTTCTCACGTTTGTACTGGAAGTGGAGCGAGTCTTGAATTTCTGGAAGAAAAAGTTCTTTCAGGAATGCTTAGTTTCTGATTACACAAATTGGTGCACATCAGCCTAGCAGCTGATGATTGGGTATCTGAATGTATAGTCACAAGTGTGGTATCGTCATCAGAGCAATATATAGAATTTGTGGTATTTTCCAATAGATCTTTGATGCCTAATAGAAAATGGGTCGAGTACACTATCGATTACTAGGGAAAGCTAGGAAAATGAACACTGCTGGTATTCATTTCAATGAGGAGATATGTCACAAGTGCAACTTCCAATAACCGCGGCAAATCAGCACATAAAGAAATATCGACAGGGTTTTTTATAAACCTTCTTTGGGTATTTTCACACTCCACAATCTGAGATATATATTGTTTTATTTGAGTGTTTTTCTGCTGACTTGGTAAGCAGAACGTGTGTAGAGATAGTGTTTTTGTTTAGGTCTACCTACGGATATTAGATACAGAAGTCTCAATTCTATTTATGAAACTTCATAATGTTGCACAAGTATGGGACCAAAATGACTCATCAGGTTATTACTCTTTAGGTCAATTAGTTAGTCATTTGCAACCGTTTTTTTTTGTTAGTAATTATAGCCTCCAAAAAAGTACGAAAAGTTTCACAATGCATATAATGAAACATCATAATCGATGATTCTAATCGCCTTTGCAACACTAGAGATTTCCTGTAATTAATTTCTTCTGATTTTATTCAGCTTTTTTGTAAGCCTCAAGAGTGCTAAACATTCTAGTGTACTTTAAATCCGTGATGAGATCTTAAAAATGTACCACATACTGCCATTCGAGCTTTGAGATAAAAGACCATCTGTCATTCAAAGTGCACACATACACACGGAACATCATTCAAAGAATATCTAACAAAAGCACACGGAGTAGGATTGAAACTAAACCGTCAGAATATTATCAACTTTTCGAGCAAGTATCACATTCTTGATGCGGAATCAGTTTTATGCTCTTGCTTTTGTACTTGTCCCATATCGCTATCTACAGTCTTAGTATTCTTTGTGGCTGATCTTTATCAAATGATGGTTTTCGGTTGCAAGGGGTTCTCTTTCACCGCATTAAACGTATGCATAACCATAGGCGTAAACGTTAAAATTGACGCGGGAACAAAATCACAGATTCGTACATTTTGATAGACACCAATATTTTGGTTCATTGGTTGTACAAAGTATGGTCGTAAAGGAATATCTACATCAAACACAATGAAAGAAAAATATACAAACCTGAAAGTGGATAGTGTGATAATGACATACTCTGTGGGTTAATTCAGAAAGGTTTCAGATCAAGTTACTTCACCACGTTTCTATCTATCCAAAATCGTGTTCAGGTGATAACTCTTAGACAAAAACCACGTAAATCCATTTACTTACTATTTGTCTATCTCAAAATTATTTTCAATTTGACAAAAAATGTAATTCATGCAGTGAAAGATTAATAATGGGGAATTCTTTACTGGCTGGAATTTTCATGGATAATATAGAGTATGAAGTCCATAATAGTCAGTTAATTAACAGTTTCTTGTACTGGTACAGATACGTAGATGATATCATGGTATGTTTTACTGGTACAGATAGGCAATTAGGCAAGCTCGTTGAATATGTCCATCTACCCGTCAATAAAATTCGCCACTGAAAGGAAAATAAATAATTCAAAAATTACCTTGACCTAACCATTACGAAAAATACCATTAAACATGAATTTGTAATTTTTCACAATCCATCTTAGACGGGTATTATCATACATAACTCCTCCACACACCATTACCAGCATAAAGTTGCTGCATTCAATAGTATGCTTCATAGACTATTGAATATTCCACTCTCTCTACCCAAATTCAAGATACGATAACGTCAGTTATAGGGCATTGTCATATTTGGGTGAACCCACCAATAATATTGCCCGTTTTTTGAAGAAAAATTGCGTAAACGTAGGTCACAGAATGAATAATAGTCTAAGTAAATAATTAAAAACAATAAAGACAAAACTTCAATGTCGGATAGATCAGGAGTATATAAGCTGACTTGTGGCTCGGGCCCAAGTATATTGGCCAAACAGGGAGAACGTTTTCCCAAAGAATTAAAGAGCATAGACGTAGTTTTGTAAACAAAATGACCAATTTCACATTCACAAACCACTTTTTAGCAGAAGGACATGAGTTTAATCATACGACGTATTACATTCAGAAGAGAAAAGTTTAAAACTCAATCTTCTAGAATGTTTAGAAATCAATAGATTCAAAAATTTGGGTAATTTACTGAATGATCAATTAGAATTGAATAACTCCCCGTTATTGAATATTTTTTCAAATGTGGAAAGTGGGACATAAGCTTAAGTAATTTAATTCATAACAAAAGTATATTAAGTATTGAGAATGTAGAATATAGTTAGTAAAGACACGCACAAAGAAGCCATTGTATAGCGAAACACGTGTTGCGTTTTTGTAAAACTGTTTAGCAAAAATCTCATGTTAGGTGATAACTAGCCTGATTTTTAGAGGCTTTTTATAGGTCCACGCTTGATTGAAAGTGTCCATATGTTTTGGATTTCCATACTAACCTTGTTGAATGCATTGTCGTTCAACGTGTGTGCAGGTGTTTTTTTAAACTTCATTGTTCTGTCCTGAGAACGATTCTAGCTTCAAGCTACTCGATATTGAACGAAAGTCATTTTTTGTGGCGGAAAATCAGTTTCTTACCGACCTTTTTTGATAGGCAAAATTGAAAAATACGACAAATTACGACAATACGACAATACGACATATAACATTTTTTTTGTGAAAAATACTTTGATTTTACCCAGTAACTTATCGGAGTGAACTGAAAAGTATGTCCTTTCTAAACCTGTATGAAGTTCTTCATTATAATTTTAATAAATTGATGGATGGAGTCAAACTACATGGTAGGAAATCATAATAAAGAAAAGAGAATTGAAAGTTTCAATTTTTTTTTCTTCATCATTATAATTTTCATATTTTTCAAGTTGAGGAAATACCCAAAATAAGTCGATAAAATACTTGAAATTATCTTGATGGGTTCAAACATACTCCGTTATTCTCAACTTGATGGTTCCTTCTCATTAGATGTTTTTCTTGTGTCGGCCAATACGAATTTTCAACAGCCTCTTGAAACACGAGTTTACATATTCCTGTCTTGATTGTGCTTGAGATACCAAATTTGAAGGCAAGATCCTATTCTTTCCGTAGATTGCGCAAATTTCCCGAAGACTTAATTTCTGTTTATGAACAAACATGTGTGCAATTTTTTCCGGGGATTCCAGAAAAGGACCACAGGAAGTTCCTGAAAAGTCATCTGGAAGTTTAGCGCACACTAGGTCGGTACGCAAGAAATGTTTCAAAAAACTGTTGAGCCGGACAGGACAAGCCGCATCCTCCGCCGTACTCGAGAAGTCCGAAAGAAAGATGTTTAAAGATATCCCGAAGTGACATACCGATGACTTTTCTGTTGTTTGCTGTACAAGCTGTGATTCGGTACGATCAATTCGCTGTTTCAGTTCAGTTATTGAATTGCTTGATAATGAAGTTCCTAAATTAATTATGTTGGTGCAAAACTACCCTGAACTAAACATCATCCCAAATATTTCTCTGATATGTGTTGTTTTTCTTTGAAATTTCATATTCGCAACATTAGAAAATTATTAAATTTTTCTGGATCATACGAAAGTACTGAGAGAACTTGCAATCATTCTCGTTTCAGTCAAGCTGGGAAAATCCTGATCTATCCTATTCAATTTGTGAATCCAGAATCTGTTTTTTTTGGTTTGTTTTTCCTGATGTCACTAACATTAACTTCACAATAATTTCTTTTCAACTCAGCATATCGTAATTGTTTTCACAACCCCCTCAGCACCAAGCTAGAAGGAGATCGTGCTTTACTCACCAACAGTCCGTTCCCGTGCTGTACTGACCGAACAGTTCGGTTAGATCCGTAAAAAGGTGACGAGCGAACATACCGTCCATACCGTAGCGTACGCTCTAAGCTTGAGAGAGGAAATTTTAATTTGGTTCCTCCCAAAATAATATTCGGAAAGGTTTCAAAACCAGTGAACTCCTAAACGTTTGATGATTTCCTCAATTTCTTTTTCATATTTTATGACTTATTTTATCTGATTTGGTTGGTTTTTGATGAGTTTCAAACATTTTCATATTGAAATACAAGTAGTTCCTGAGAAACAGAGAATTCTTGATAACAGTTCCAAACGTGAAAAAAAACGTGTGTGTCTCGGAACGCCCGACAGAAGTGATAATTTAAACTGATCTAAGTTGAACTATTTAATATTGACATTGTTCAACGTGAAACAAGCTTAGGTTAGGTTAGGTTAGGTTAGGTAAGGTTATGTTAGGTCAGGTTAGGTTAGGTTAGGTTGGGCTCGGTGCTTGGGCCAACCCTATGGAATTTACTTTATGATGGGGTTTTACTACTAGACATGCCAGAGGGATGTTCTACTGTGGCCTACGCAGATGACCTTGCGTTAATAGTAAGAGCGGACAGGAAAGAGGACCTCATGAGGAACGCAAATCGCGCGCTGTCAAAGATAGAGAGATGGATGGGGAAAAACGGACTTGAGACTGCACCATCAAAAACAGAGGCAATCATTGTCAGAGGGCCCAGGAAGAGGGACGATATATCGTTCCTCCTGGCAAATACAGTGGTGACACCGAAAAAATTCGTCAAATATTTGGGAGTATGGATAGACGATAAATGTATCTACAATGAACACGTTAAAAGAACGTGTGAAAAGGCCGATAGGCAAATAACTGCACTCGGGAAAATACTCCCAAATATTAGGGGACCTGAATACGGGAAGAGACGACTCCTGTATGGGGTGGTGCAGTCGATAATACTGTATATTTTGTGTACGTACATATATTACAGCTATAGCATTGTGCGATTAAATAATGCACATATACAAAATTAGTATCATTTTAAGCCACGTTACACATAATAAAAGAATATTACGTGCTTGCTGATTGGATTTTTATAATACTGTCAACAGTACATGTCTACCGCACACTAAAAACTGATCGTCTGTTCGACGAGAGAGGTTAGGTTACCTTAAGTAAGGTCCAAAGTGAGTGAGTCTATTGGACCCTCCACTGCAACCTGTAAGGGTTTATCGTGCCTCACACCTGGCTCACACTCGGCCAAATAAATCCAGCTTCCTAACGAAGCCGATTAGTTTATATGGTAAGTGGTCTTTCAGGTCAGATGGTAGGAGTACGGCTCTACCGAACTGTATAAACCTGATGCGGTCCCCAGCGGGACAGGCACAAAGTACGTGCTCTGCTGTTTCATCATTTTCCAAACAGAGGCGACACACACTGTCTTCCGAAGTTCGAGTATCTGCATATGATGATTCAAATGACAGTGAACTATAAGAAGGCCTGTTAGACAGCGTAGTTCATCGTTTTTGGCAATTTGCTACCAATTTAGACGTTGCTCGGTAGAAGCCAAGAGCTTCCAATGCCGCTTGACTGTCCGAGAATATTTTTATTGACTTGTGTATGAAGTTGGATTCTTCCAATCTCTCCGGAAACAATTCGATGGCGTAAATTTCCGCTTGAAATACAGTCGCATATGTTCCTAGGCAGGTTGATATATGTCCTAGGTCTGCGACTGAAAACACTTACACCAGAACCGGAAGGTATTTTTGATCCATCTGTGAACCAACAACTATCTGCTCTTGATGTTTCCTTCTCCCGGAGGATCAATTTCTCTCTACTCGGGAACAGTACTTCATAAGGCAATTTGTAGTTGACAGTTGGAGGCATTATGTCAGAGGTCATTTCCAGAATGCTGTGACTTCCAGTGTCAACTAACAGTCTGTTGCACTTTGCATTAAATTAATTTGTGCAATAGGCAATTCGAACAAGTCTACATGCAGTCCATCTAGCCTCTCTCTTCAGAAAAATGTGGAGAGGAGGTAAATCTAGAAGGATCTCCATGGCCGCTGACGACGAGAGAGGAGGAACCTGCTTTCCACTGACGTATGCGTGAGAGAAAGAAAGCCAGACAAACTGGCGCTGTTACATGTTAGGTAACGAAGCGGTTCACCCTCCCATAAGAAGCTTTTACTTCAAAAAAATTCCCTCTTACACTATTTTTGGAGACTATGCTTTCAACTTAAACTTAGAAGGGAAATACCAGTCATCATAGATAGTTAAGAGTGATATAGAAAAACGCAACGTTTCTTTAAAAAATGTTACTTGCTATAGTAACTTGTTGATAATGGGGTTTCAAAAACATATGCATCCGCTGCGTGAGTCCTGTTAGCAATCAACTTGACTGGTGGCAACATCCATCTTGACAGTCTAACTATTTGTATAACTACCCCTGAATTATGTTGGAATCAATAGAGTATGTAAACAATCAGATGAGATGAACGGAGGTAGAGCTCACAATTTCATTAGTCCCGAAAGCAGGATGCCGTGAATGAAAGGCAAGAATCTTCATTGGACGCTGTCCGTGAAAGCCACTTCTAATTAATCAGTTGGAATTTGGCATCAGGACCGTATCCTGCATGAATAATGGCGAGGTATACAGGAACAGGAGTCGAATTGGATTGGTCATGATGGAAGTGTTTATTATAATAGTCATTTGTCGAGTTTCACAAAGGTCTTCGGTGATATATTTCTTCAAACAGATTGTTTATGTATACTATACTATCCATGATAATAATTATAGAAGTTTCACAATGAATTTCATTCAAAACACGTTTTGCTACACGGTAGCTTCATCAGTTACGGGTTCATCAAACTAACTAGGTAATGACGAAACTCATCAGATAAATGAATGAATCTGATAAAACATGTAGATTTTTCATAAACAATTAAGTACAATACAATATTACTTCTAGGAAAAGGTAAAATATTGGCATTTTGTATAAAAACACAATGAGATAAATGATAAATTCTGGCGGAACAAGTAGATTTGGAAAGAAAAATGAATACAATATTATTTCTAGAAAAACAGTTAATATGTCATTGTATTAGTTATTGAAATTTTATGAGGAAAATTTCAATAATAGTCAATGAATAACTTTCTGTTGGTCGTTTAAATTAAAATTTGAATATTTGAGTTCATTAATTTCCTGAGATTCTTGCAGAATTAATTTGTGTCCTTCATTTTTTGTATGTAATATGTTGTGGTCCATGTTGAAATCGTGGTTATTTTCTAAAAGGTGGCAAGCCTAGGTAAAATTAGTTTTCTCTAACTCAAACCTACTTCCATGTTCCGCGAACCTCGTTTTAAAATATCTTGAAGTCTTTCCTATATAAAATTTTTGGCGTGATCCACATGTTGGTTTATAAACCCGTAATACGTTATCCTCGTCCCTTTTTGACTTGTTCTTTGTATGTCCAACCAAACTTGGATCAAACTTGTATTCATTACTCTCCAGTTTAATGAGTTGTTCCTAGAAAAGTAAATACCAGGATGGTCCCAGAAGTATCCGGCGTAACCTAAAGTTGGCGGTAGTTGTTTGAAAAATATCACAAAATCAAAAAGTGCACAATCCATAAAGCATATGTTTCAAGTTTGAAGACGCTGCGTTATTTAGTACCTATTTATTTGGCATCCATCAATAGCGAAAATGGAGAAAATTGGTCATCGTTATGCTGTACAATACTTTAATTCGAAAGGTCCCCTTGAGGAACTCTAACTTCTACGAATTGTGGAATGTTTTTTTTGTATTTGAACTACCCTCCTGTCGACTTGAACCAGCTGAAAACACTGCCTCTGATTCCATATGACCATACAATAGTTTTTCAAGCAGTCAATCATGTGATACGCAGTCGAAGGTTGTCTCTTCGTGACGAGTACTTCGACCACGACACTGAAGATGACTGCCGCAGTTGCAGTTGAAACGTTTGGAGATTATAACCAAAGCAGACCAAAGCAAAACCCGAAGGCCAATTGACGCCAGCCGAGAAAGACTACATTCCTAAATTATAAGGTTGTTTCAAAAGTTTTGTCCGTTTTTATGATTCAGTAACCAGAACTCTGGTGCTCTCAATTATTTTTGAAGGCATCAGAATCAGTTATTGAGCTAAACAATTTCAGATCATCTGCAAACAAAAGATATTCAGAATGCAGTACAGGAGATAAACCATTCATGAATATGAGTAACAAATGGGGGCTAAGATTAGATCCTTGGAGGGCACCTGAGATAGCTAAATAATGGTTGGAAGGATGTCCTCCATATCCAACATATTGTATTTTATCAAGAGAATTATCCAACATATTGTATTTTATCAAGAGAATTAGATTAGGTGAGTTCAATCAATGAATCAAATAATCCGATTTCGTTGAGTGGCTAACAGTAGGAAATGATCAACTATATCGAATGTCAATGACAGTATATTGAGACTTCCAGAAAATTATTTGGCATATGTATGCCAATTTATATTCAGTTGCTCTTTTGGTCATAAAGCAATGTTGGTTAGGTGAAATAGTGTTACTAACTGAAATATAGATGACCCTGTAGACAATAATGTAAAGATCTTAGGTGAGTTTTGAAAACCATTCGGACATTGAATTCAGAACCAATCCTTTCGTCTCATCTTTTCAGAAAGAGCAGGAAAGTGAGGTATTACATTTCAAAAAAATAGCTGTTGTTGTAGATGCTATGATAATGGTTCTAGTACTCCAGCATTAACAATTTTATGACACGAAATTGTCACTTCACGGAACAAATCTCCAACTTTACGACACGTGCGGTGCATATTATTACTATACTAGTCGACAATAAGGAAGATTCCTGGACACCTCTATGCTAAGCGACTAATGTGTCCTCAACAATCTCACTCTTGCTAAAAATCGGCTGAACACTTTATTTGCTGTTCTCAAAGCGTTCCGAACCACAATAACCTCATCACAGAAAGTGTGAAGGAGTATACGAAAACGCAATAACAATTTAAACGGTTGAAATCACTATTATGTATTTTTATTTTGTTCGTTCAGATCAAAAGTCTGTAACAGAGGGTACAAACAGAATGTGATCAAAGCAAACACCGTTTTCTCAGGGCGAATGCGTGTTCTGAGCTTCAACGTCACTCTCCCAGGAAGGGTAAACACTATGGATATTAGAACGCACTCCAAGACAGATTATTGCGAATTGTATATTTGTGCAGAGGCGTAGCAAGCTTAAGAGATGTTGCTGTAATTCATTCCTGAGGTCTACTTCAACAAATTGAAAATCAAAGTTTTTAAAAAATATGACAAAACTTGAAAGGATGGTCATTTTATATTGATTATTTTTTTCTACATGAATGTTTGTCACTATCTAGAAGGATTAAGTGAAAAAATACAGTAAGCTGCTCAAGTATAGCATGTCGCAAACAAGGTACTTTCAATAAATGCTAAATTTAAAAAAAAATCTCATATTCCTACAGTCCACTACATATAAAGCGTTTCAACGAAAACTTGACCCCCCCCTGTAAGTTAGAAACGGACGTGTAATCGAAAATTTCAAAGAACACGTCATTTTTTATTTCTAGGACGACTAATTCTGATATGGAAATCATACCCGAAGCTGTATCTGTAAAGTAGGAAGGGTGAGTGTAGGTCCACACCACTTAGGCCACATGTGACCCATTGTACATCCTCCCGGAGAGTTGTCCTCCTAGGTCATCGTCCACCTTGTCCTTTCCAGGAAGGTGGACAGGTCAGAGACATCTCCTTTATATCGGCAGGTGTAGGCCAAGACTAGCCGAACACACACCCACTTATTGACGATAACTCCGGAAACTTGCATAGGACATGCCTGACAGTTTAATCTTCCTGTTCACACATCCTGCATAGAGGTGTGTCCACTAGCCCCATAATATGGATATGTTTCCTTAGTTGAGAGTTGCCAGACCTACTATTAAGCGTAGGTTTTTCCTCGTCATCGCTAGATATTTCTTCGGCGCCAGCTTCCCAGGGTTCCCCAGGGTGATCCTGGCAAGACTGCATTCTCTGATTCCATCCCATCTCTTTAGGTCTCCTGGGCTTTTCCATTGGGATGCCTGGACTCGAAGTCATAACCATATACTCATGATTCATCACATCGCCGTTGACGTTATTCGACAATTCCTGCGCGATGCTCATGCGACGGTATTTTTTTTAACACGCTTCACCTGTATATATGTATGTTTGTGTTTGTTTGTAACTCTCCTTGCTTGATCTTTCGCGGGCAGATGGCGCTGTACGTAATCTCCTTGTATTTCTTCATTTGAAAAAAGTATTTTTTTTATTAACACGAGTCCCTGCTGCCTTGGGCTTGGTAGCTGATTTTCAGGCTCCTTTTCGAAATCGAAAAATATCAATGGTCATTTTTCTAAACAATATACGGCTGATTGATCCCAAAGTTTAGANTCTACCTAGACTAGCTGTGGCGTACATTAGAACGATGTTATATTCCACACTACAATAAATCCTTCAAACGAATAAAATATTCGATGATATCTCACACACACTTTGTTTTATTGAATGTGGAAGACTTTGAAGCTCTAAAGGAAAGACCATATAGTATGTGAAAGGAGATAAAATTTAACCTATATGAAACATTGTCATCCTCAATGGTGGACATCGATGTTTCGGAATAAGACACTTGCTTCATCGCCTCTTCAGCATCAATTGGGATAACATCATAAGATGAAGCACTCAATCATAATTTTACGACTCCATGTCGAGAGAAGACTTTTTTCAATTAACAAGCTTTTATTAGCTTTACCTGTATGTATGTTTGTTTGTTTGTAACTCTCCTTTTCATTTCATATTCATTTCCGTTTGAATGCTCGTGATCTGTATTTGACAGAATTATAGACATTATTGCTTGATCTATTCGCGGGCAGATGGCACTGTACGTAATCTCCTTGATATAATTCGAACTCACTTTACATGTATTTCTTCATTTGAAAAAAGTATTTTTTTATTAACACGCGCGCCTGCTGCCTTAGTTGTAACCCTCCTTTCCGCACCTGCAGCCTTCCTTAGGCTTGGTAGCTGATTTTCAGGCTCCATTTCCGGAATCGGAAAATACCGATGGTCATTTTCTAAACAATATACGGCTTGATTGGGTTTTTTTAACTTTAAAAATGCCAATCAGGTCATTTAATCCCATTAAGAAAATCCTCCATGTCTAAAAATAAAAGAGATTATATTGCATGTTTTGAGTTCGTGCAGTTTTGTTGGATGTCATCATTTCTGTAAATATGTTACATATAACTTTCCTTTTTCGGTCTTACTGATTTTAATAAAGTAATACAAGAGAAATCTGTGATTATTTCATAATGTTCTTTGGAAGAAAAATCTTAAAAAGAGGATCCTTCAAGAATTCAGTATATACTATCATGATGAAAATGAAATCATTGTTTACGGCGCCATTCAATTATTTATGGTGTAAGAAATTTTCAATTTGAAATAAAGGTACAATTCTTTGCTGACATTGTATACCTATTTCTGTGGCAAACACCTTAATTGTCCTGAAAATGTCCAATTCCTCTGTATCCAAAGATCAAAGGTCAACTAATTACCCAGTGTATGCATACCTACCAATTCTCAATGATAATCATTTCACTCGACAACTTCTACTTTCTTAAAAACTGAATTGAAAACATCAAAGATTTCCTTCAGTATTTACATTAAACAATAAGAACTTCAAGCCACTTTTATAGAGGATAGCTGTCGAGACAAAATGTATGGGCACGTGCTTAAAAAAACGATGTCCGTTTACCCAATACATGCTATTCATAATTATTTCAAAATATGGAATGAAAGAAAGTATATTAATATCAACATACCTGTGAAAACAGGTATGTTGATATTTTCAACTATACCCTTTCTTTCAAGGAAATTATTTGATTTTTCAAACCTACAAATAATGAAAATATTGAAATTGACCATAGACTTGAAATTATTTCCCAAAATTAGTAAAATGTATTTATATGTATTGTTCAAGTGAAAATAAATATTCAGCTGATTCAACTATATATTAGTGTCAAAACAGCACCCTATACTGCTAAACTGTATTGGAAAGTTTTCATTCAACAGACGTACTTTTGATTTGTTGAAATTATATTGTTTGACTAAACCGAATTATTTTGAGAACTCAATAAATGTTATTCTTGAAATGATCCACAATTCATTTGACTGATTAAAAGACCTCTTGAATTGAAATATTTGAGAAATTAAAATGAGAATTTCATTTTGTATCCGCAAAATTATCATCTAATCGATACAATACGCACGTCGTTTGGAATGAATGATATTTAATCAAAATGATGAAATAAATTAGACTAAATAAATTTCTTTGAAGTAACAAATCTTTTTTTCCGTGATTGATGCTGCTGGGGCGTCAGGGCGAGCGTCGTTATTCACATCTTCTTGACCTTCTGTGAAAAGTGTGTACCACTTGTAAACATTTTTCTGACTCAGAGTACAATCACCGTATGCCACTGTAAACATTTCAAGTGTTTCTGAACATTCAATTCCATTGTTCACACAAAGTTTTATGCAAATTTTTTATCCATTTTTTTCGATAACAGAAAATCGCCGAACACGCAAAAATTCTAACTTTCATGTCTCATACCAACAAACTGAACATGCTTAACAGCTGAAATTGTGAACGTATGTTCGAGACGAGTGTACCAACATAAAAAAATGGCCAATCGAATGTACGTAGCTGGGGAAATTTTAACATTCACCTCATTTTTTGAACAGATCTCGTTCACACAAAAGCATGCGCTTCATGTAAAAACGGGAATTTTTTTCATGGACAAGCTGATGCTACACAATAATATTTCACAGTACGGTATATTCCTGAAAATACAAGTGTTTTCAGAGAAATATCGAATTGACAATGTAGACCAGACTGATAAAACCAACATATGTTACTCGTCAGGTAATAAAGTAAATTATTATTCTAAAACCTCTATCTGTGGGTAAACACTATCATCTGAAAATAATAGTTTTTATAGAAAGGTATCAAAACAAACATTCTGTATGCCATAGATATTATCATGAATAATAAAATAGAATTATGCACCTGATATCATTCACGCAGACAATAACGATCCTGTATACAAGTCAGTAGTAAAAGGTAATCATAACCATCCAAGATAAGAAAATTAATATCTACATTATTATGTATCACACTACAGCAAGCTGACGATAATTCAACTACGACTAACCCTCAGTAATTTGTTTGTAGATTTTAATGACAAAAGGATTATTACATTCTCCAAATGTATCAGGTGACCAAGATACAAAGGCCGGATTTCATGGCTTTGGACCCGTAACCCTTTTGCGGGTGTCAGCCACCCTTTCCTTCTCTCGGCACCACGTTGCGCTGATGTTTTGCCAATCTTTGGCTTTATGGTCGCCTAGATTAGGTGTTTAATTTATTATTCCATTCAGACAAGCGAATATCTGATACGGGATCTAAAGGACAGAGATAAGAGGTTAAAATTATACCAGCAAAAAGGAGTCCTCAACACGCGCCGACTTTCGGTTGTGCTAATTTATAAACATGAAGATGTCGTACGAGAAAACCTCATTAATCACGTCGTGGTTTCGCCCCATTAAAAACAGAAACTTTTTCACAGGACGATATCGGTATTGCAAAGAAACCGATTGTATCTGGAAAAAAAGTTGTGTTTGTAGGTTTTTTCAACAATATCAGTGCGAGACATAACGATAAAGTGCAACCTACCTTCCAACAGCTTCCCTTTGATAATATAGTTAGGCAGCTAACTAATTTCGTTATTTAATAATCATTTCTGACTATATAAGAATCACCACTATCACACTATCACAAACATTATACACTGTGTCCGTAAAGTATGGAACAAATTCATTTTTAGCTAAACAGGTCATTTTAAGAAATTATCCTGAAACACGTCGATTTTTGATGTTAATTTACCGTATTTTAAAATAATAATCTAATATACAGGGTGAATTACGTTCGAGTAATGACGTCACCGTCATTTTTTTTAAATGGAACATGAGAACTTGGGAACATCCAGGAGATTACCGTAAAGATAATCTGGTAGGTAAATGACCTTTTATAAATTTCTTTATTGTGTGCATGAATATGGATCATATTTTTTCTCCGAAGATTGACGTTATGCACATCTGTCCTATATATAACTTTTCTATATAAATATTCAGAATTTTTGAATTTAAGTATTTTATAGTAAAAAGTGAGAACGTGTAATTTGCGTCTGTTATACATACTCAACCATCCCGCGTCTTTCAGCTTATGGGAAATTCTTTCTCTCCTCCTAATATGATACATCATTCGAAGACAACAATTTTGAACTTTTTGGATTCGACGTACCTATGTCACTTCAATCTATACATGAACCATACACAATGTCACAGTGATTGAAATAGGACAATATCATAGTATCGCTCAAAATTTTCTTCACTTCCAAACTTAAATACATTCTCTGCTGATATACCAACTTCAACGACGCGTAGGCCTTTCGAAGTTTTTCCGTAACATGTGCTTCAAAACGTAATTTAGACTCTATGAGTAAACCTAAATTTTTGCAGCTGTCTCTGAAAGTAAGCATATCAGTTCCTAAGTTCATTTGCATTTCACTCAAAGCTTCATGTTTCTGAGTATCGCTACCAAATAATAGAGCAGAAGATTTATTACAATTTTTGGATAAAAGATGATCATCAGAAAGATTGAAGAGGATTTCTAAATCACGATTGATTTTTATATTAGGTTCCCTCATATTTGGCAATTTAAAGGCACAATAAATTAGAGGTGTACAATGTATATAAAATTGGTCCCAATACACTACCTTGTGGAACCCCTTGGGGAAGCACTATGCTATTTGATATTTCATTTTCTATTTTAACGCACTGAGTTCGGTTTGATAAATATGATTTGAGAAAAGAACAAGCAGAATTAAAATGTAAAATTGCAGTTAATATTTGATGATTTAACGTGTCAAATGCCCTAGAATAGTCAATCGATACCAAAACACTCACCTCATTTTTATCCAAGGCATACAAAATATCATCTCTTATAGTTGCTGAAGCTGATGAACAGCTGTAACCAGATCTGAATCCAGACTGATTCAGTGGTAATATTTTATTGATTTCTATATGCTTCCTCATCTGTTTTTCAATTATTTTTTCCAATACCTTGGACAAAACAGGTAATATACTTATTACTCCTCAAGTGTGACAATTCTGTGGGTCGGGAATTTTTCGGTAGTGGTAACACAAAAGCATGTTTCCAACTTTTTGAAAAATAATGATGTGTAATGCATTCATTGAATATATGTGTTAAATGTGGTACAATATGAGGGCAACAGAGAAAAATTAGTTGTATATTCAAATTGTCATATCCGTAAGCCTTTGATTTTATTTTGTGCAAAATTGTCAAAACTTCTTCCTCTGTAGTGAGAGAGAATTCAAGTATTGTAGTAACAGAATCCATTGTATTGTCAGAATAGTATTCAAGGATGTTACTAGGAGGTATTCGATTATCTTGGGACTGATTCGCAAAATACTTGTTAATTTCGTTGACGTTCTTCAATGATATTGGTAAATATTTTTGGTTATTTTTTTTATATCAAGTTTTTTGAGTTCATTTCATTTTTCTTTAGTATTACAACCACGTTATTCAAATTGTAAATAGGCTATTTTCTCTCTTTTGATTGTTGATGGAGTAAAATTTCTGAGTTGCTTAAAGTATTCCCAATTGGGAAGTGATTTTGTTTTTTGATATTTATCTAACGCTTTATCTCTCAATTTCTGCATAATTTTAATATTTTCTGTTATCCATTGTTGTTTTTAATTTTTAGATCTGAAAGATTTCGTTGTAAGTTGTGCATAGGCATCTACTAAACAAAGATTGTTATTATTCAAAAAATCTATTTTTGCATCAATGTGATTGATATCATAAATATTGTTCCATTGCATAGCTTCAAGATCCATATGAAAATCATTTGAATTTATTCTAGATAAGTTACGAAAAGTTATGGTACTGTGCAAATTAGTCGTTTTGGCTAATTCGAAAATGCAATAAATAAGGAAATATCTCACCAAATTTGTGTCTAAAACGCCAAAATCCTGAACCTCAAAATTGTTGAAGAGATAGTCAATTAATGTCATTGAATTATTAGTGATATGTGTGGCTTCTGAAATGATTTACTGCAAACTGAAAGAATCGATAATTATAATCGATATTGAAGTCTCCCATGCATATTACGTTATCAAAATTTGTGAATACATCATTATTATTATAATTCCAGAAGGAATTTATATCTTCCTTTTCCTCTAGAGTCGTTAATTTATTTTTTATATTGTTCAGTTTCACTTACTACCTATGTGTTGAAAAAATTTCAGTCACTATGGAATTTGAGCATTGTAAAAAATATTCAAATCATAATTTCATTTCCGTCTTCATCTAGTCTACAAGTCTAGTAGGACGCACCCAATTCGTTGAACAGGTGACCATGAATTCATTCCCATCGTCGCGCCATATGAGATGCATGAGGATGTAGAGGTGCACTTTTTCATCAACTTGCTCTCCCCAGACGCTTGTCACTGTTTTGACAGAATCATACACGTGAAATGAATGTAAATAGGAAATAGGAAATGTTTCAGAGATTTGGTGGAAAATAGACCGTGAGAATTAGGAAGTCGGAAACATGTGGCTGCGGAATTCGAAACGTGTCTGGCGAAGTGGTAGCTGATAGGTGATCGTGATTTACATAGACGGGGGAGAAATTATTTTTCAAGGAAGCTGTTTTGCTACAAATGAAAGTAATAAACTTCATACAATTTTCTCCATACTGTTTGAAAAAAAAATGTCATTATCTGTAGTCTATTCCTTTAATCAGAGGATAATTAAATCATTTTCAAGTTGCTGTTCCATAGACGTAGACAAATGGTGATATAAAAAATCTCAAACGACTTTTTATGAAACCATGAAACCATACTAACAAAAATATGAAAAATAATAATTTTTGTTTATCGAACACCCAAAATTGTTTTCATTTCTGAATATCAGTTCAAATTTTCAATTTTTTTGAAGACAAAACACAAGCACTACAGCCTATGCGAAAGTAGAGATTCACGTTGGATTTGAATCGCTGGAGACTAAATTCATTTGGAAAAACGTTCTCAGGAAGTGTATACCACATAAACGCAGTTCTCCAGATGAAAGAGCTCCTAAACAGTGAAGTTCGAGGTGTACTGAGTTGAACCTTAAATGTTGAGCAGCCACAGTCCGTCACGTATTTCTGATATGTACCGCTCTTGGTGGAATCAAATGTGCTAAGTCATTTGAACACTTCCCGTGAAAGTATCTATAGAAGAGAGACAAATTTCTATCCTTTCTACCTTTCTAACCTCAAACTGCAGTTTGAGTAGAGCCTAGATGATGACAGCACGACCAGCTGTCGAAAGCGCTCGCATATAATTAAATAGAAGTTATAAAGTGTCTTTCGTCAAGACGGTTAGCAAAGTAGGATCCATGGAATTTGGAATTCTAAGAAAAACTATATTTCCTCCATAAAGGAGACTTTCGTTCAATACCGTCCAATTATTAGCAATTTTGTTGTGCAAAATTTCGAAAATTACGAATTTGCACACATTTTAACCCATAATAAGTGGTATACTCAGAATATGTTACCACTGATTATTACTATTGCTTCACTACATCAAACCCTTTGAATAAACTCATATGCACGAGATAAAATATTTCAACGCTTCATTTTCACTGGACAGTTTACAAAACCCCAACACGTGTTTCGTTATATTTCCTCAAAATGTTTCATACACGTGCTGCGGTTTTGTGAACTGCCCAGTGAAAATCTCACAATGAAGTATTACTTGAATAAGTTTTGGATTTTCATCAATTATCGGCGAATTTCATCACGTATCAAAATATTCGTTATTTGAATGATGTATTATTGAATATTGTTTTCATGTTTATTTATTCTAAAATATAAATCATGAAATTATAAAACCACAACAAAAATTAATTGGCGCTCCGAGGCGACTTCATTGATTCTAGTGGCGCATTTGTTTTTTCAGCTGCAGGAAACCCCGGAAAAACCTGCAGCATCACATCATCTGAAGATCTTGATCTGCCAATGTGCTCTCTTTCATAAAACAAAATGTAGGGTGTCTCCAGAGGCTCCAATGAATTCGATACATCGCCAGAACACTTCGTGACACGACTATCGTCAAACTTAAACCAGTCCGTTTCGTCTTTGACCAAGGCGTAATAAAGACCAAATTCAACGCCAGAACCACAGTGAACAATGACTGCATGAAAATCATAATAGTGGTCTGCTAGATTGAAGTGTTCATCTATTTCGAACCTTCGTAAAAGTTTGGTGCTTCCGTTTGAAGATCATCGGTGTTATTATTAGATTGACTGGTACCTCAGCTATACTTGTTTCCTTATAACAGTCAGTTAGTTTGGCGCATATTTGGTAATACAGTCGATCATCACCTGTTAAAAGTTCCATTTTTAGATGATTTAACAATAAGCTTTGCACGGACTGGTTATTAGTCATATTAGGAAACGCTAGCTGAAGTTCCAGAGATTCACATACGTTTTTGCTACTTCTTGAACATTTACTACAAAATTAACAAGTGAGGATTTTTCCAGCAAAAGATTTACAAACACAATACGAGATAGACTGTACGGAAGCATTCAATCCAGAGCGGTCAGGAGTATTGATTCTGCTATTGTTTTGCTCACGAAGAGTATTCAACAAGAACCCCAAGAATTCGGAACAATCCTCTTGCTGTCCTAACGAGTATCTAGTGGTCTTCAATGACTCCAAGAAATCGGTTGGTGAGAAAGATAATACATTCTTACGAAACTGCAACTGCATGAACAATTGTTTGAGTTTGGTGAATAAGTAGAAAACATTCCCGTTGTCGTTCATCATTAAAACCTCGTTATTGAAATTCTTCGCCATGAACAACACTTGTTAAATGCTATTCATGTAGCAAGTGTTTCCTAAATTATCTAATCCAATTTTCTTCGCAAGATTTTCAATACAATTGTCTACTGATTCGTAAGGAAGAACATGTTTCACAGAATCTGTATCAGATCCGTTTCTCAAGCTGCAATCGATCCTTCCAAGTGATGGAGGGTTTCATAGAGGGATCGATTCGGCTCTTGCTACATGAAGCTCTTCCATTGAAAGGGAACCAGAACCACGAGGACTGCAACTCATATTTGGGGGGGCAAGAATGACTTAAGTCCATTGGCCGCACTGAAAAAGAATGAAAAAAAAGATATAATACAAATTTATTACAAATACGATAGAAACAGTTAGGACATCGAAATATTTAAACTTGTATCTCGAAAGACGACAATAATGTCAATAAAATACAATACAATAATAAAATCAGTGATACAGATGGGAAATATTTGTGATGAATCATGGATATTGTTGAAATTCATTACAAATAAATATCATTATCAGAAAACAATCCCCTCAATTCCGCCCATGCTGATTTGCGTATAAAAAACCTTGCGTGGGAATCGTAAGTGTAAGGAAACGGCCTAGACACGTCTGGGCCTCCATCAACTTCCGGGATTCCCCTCAAAGGACCACTGCGAGATCACAAGTGGCAATTCCGTGTGGGTTTCGGTGGGTCGACAAAGTACCGCAATGTGGTTTCGCCTACATTCCGAAAATTAGGAATCTCGGGACGCATTTAAATATTTAGGGTGGGAATAATCGGCCGTACAAATAAGTTTATGTGTCCGCTCTCGGACCGCCAATGTGGTTTGCCGTAATTTACTACTACAGATGTTCGTTGTCGAATCCATTCCACATAGGTATATTATTTTTTAGCAATATATTCTGATGACTGATTATTTTCTTCCTAAACGATTAGACATAGTTTCGTTTTGTTTTCCTAGTTCTTGAATTGTTTTTAAATACAAAAATTATGAAGAAAATATCTACGAATGATAATTTTACACCTGATGAATGTAAAAAATAATGATTTTTAGTAATGATAGTAAAGCTTTGAAAAATTATTGTTCAGTCACATTTCAAAACGAAATAGAAGAATACGTCAAATATGTGATTGAATTGGCCAATACTTAATACAAATTTATGGTAGCGTATTCAAGAAATACTTTAATGTGAGATCAGGAGCTACTACGACTCTTTAAGATGGGACCATTGGTTTCATGGTCACTAGGGAGTGCCCTCGGGTAGGGCAGACGACCTTATCATAAGTCAGGAAGTGTAATCTGCAGTATCATCCAAATAAGGTTGACAAATAAATCTATAGTCCGTTCATAATTTGTTGATAGCTCACTGCAAGTTTGACCCTCATTAGAGAACTGAAATACAGAGAGGACAGCTAATATGATATAATAACAAAAACCAAACTAAAACTGGCAGTTTAAGATGTTTTCGACTAACCCACCTTGTATCTNCATTTGTTTAGTCAATTACCAAAATTTGGATGATTTTGAATATTCACTTGAAAAGTTATCAAAGAAAAACATTTTTCATTTTGTAACTTCGAGGGCCCGTTACTTGGTAACGAAGGATTTTAGGAAAAAAAGTTATATGAAGTACTGGTGATATTTTGACCCCATCTATACATTCACGAGAGGAAAAGAGGAAGCCCAGGGACACCCTGTATATTTCATATGTACTCGCCAATTTTATAGTTGATTCAATTTGGAAATGGAAAAAATGTCATGTCTGCAAAATGGATCCCTATGTGTCTGAATTTTGACCAGAAGCATGTCTAGGACCGTTTTATGACTTGGGCCCTCATTTTGTGCTATCGACAAATTATGAACGGACTATAGATGATGTAACTCCACTTTCATACAAAAGTTTATTCCATTTGCAGCTGGAGTCAAATATTTAGGTTTTATTCTCTATTAGAACTTTTAGGTTAGGTTAGGTTAGGTCTAAAGTGAGTGGGTCTACTCGACCCTCCACCGCAACCCGCAAGGGTTTATTGTGGCTCACACCTATTCACACTCGACCAAATAAACCCAACTTCTTAACGAAGCCGATTAGTTTGTATGGTGAGTGGTCTTTCAGGTCAGATGGTAAGAGTACGGTTCTGCCTGACTCTGAAAACCTGATTCGGTCCCCAGCGGGGCAGGCACAAAGTATGTGCTCTGTTGTTTCATCATTTTCCAAACAAAGACGACACACACTGTATTCCGACAGTCCAAGTCTCTGCATATGATGATTCAAACGGCAGTGACCTGTAAGAAGGCCTGTTAGACATCGTAGTTCATCCCTATTGTAGTCCAACAACTGTTCGGTATCAAGCTTCGAAGGGTGAATAAACGCCTTGGAGTGAGCCAATCCTGGAAGATTCTTCTTGCCATCCAGGTGTTCATTGTTTGCTTGGCAAAGCCTATAGCGATGCCAATGACAGGTTCTGGTCCGAGGAAGCTGCTTGCAGCACCCTCCTTTGCAAGGGAGTCAGCAGCTTCATTGCCTTCCAGGCCAGTATGGCCAGGAATCCAGACCAGAGACAATCTGTTAAGTCTTCCTATCGAGGAGAGTCGTTTTTGACAATTTGCTACCAATTTAGACATTGCTCGGTAGGAGCCAAGAGCTACCAACGCCGGTTGACTGTCCGAGAATATTTTCATTGACTTGAATGTGAGGCTGGATTTATCCAATCTCTCCGCACACAATTCAATAGCGCTTAAAATACAGTCGCATAAGTTCCTAGGCAGGTAGATATCTCTGTCGTGGTGCTGCGACTAAAAACACTATCTGCTCTCAATATTTCCTTCTCCCGGAGGATCCAGTCCTCTCTACTCGGGAAAAGTACTTTATAAGGCAGTTCGTCGTTGACAGTTGAAGGCATAAAGTCAGAGGTCATTCCCAGAATGCTGTGACTTCCAGTGTCAACCAACAGTCTGTTGCACTCTGCATCAAATTGATTTGTGCAATTGGCAATGTGCACAAGTCTGTATGCAGTCCATCTAGCCTCTCTCTCTAGCAAAATGTGGAGAGGAGGTAGATCTAAAAGGATCTCCATGGCGGTGTGGTACTGATGGCACCACTGATAACCAGACAAGCCTGTCTCTGTAAGCCAGAGAGCTTCGCTTAGACCGTTTTCTGTTAAGCCTTTGGCCACTAGGCAATTGCACCATAAGTGATCATTGGTCTGACCAGCATCACCAGTGGATTTGTTTGGGACCTAAACCCCAAGTTTTACCACAAATCCTTCGACATGTCCATAGAGACAGTCTGGCTTTGTCTAAAACTTTTTCCAAGTGAGCGTTCCAGGTGAGTCTTTTATCAAGGATAATGCCAAGATATTTCACTTCCGTTCCAAATGGAATGACTTTACCATTGACGGAAAGTGGCGTTAGATCGTCCACTTTCCCCCCTTGGTGAAGGGGATTAACACAGTTTTGCTGTGTTGCAGACATGTATACATTTTAAGCATATTCATGTAACAAACACAGTAATTGTATGCACTGTTTGGAGTCTTGGTATAGTAATAAATATTACTGGAGTTTTTTCTCAACACCAAACCGTTATTTCAAGAACTCGACACGTGTCGACACGTGATCATCTTCGAAAGGAAGATCAAACTTATCTGATCTTCCTCTTAATGGTTTGGTGTTGGGAAAAAACTCCAGTAATATTTAAAGACAGTAATGTTCGATCAGTAATGACCAAAATGAATCAACATATATAGTTATGAAAACAAACAACGAATCCACTAAGGCAAAGCCAGGGCGTGGATTGTGGATTGCAATAATGTGGAGCCAATAAAATACAATACAATAGTGAAATCAGTAATACAAATGGAAATATTTGTGATGAGTCAATTGAGTGAAAAAAATAGATCAGGAATCTAAATATAGGATCAATTAATCTGTGAATAGCATATCTATTCAGACTAAAGATAAAGCATCTAGTTTTTTCTTAAATGTATATGTATTATGTATATAGTTGGCGCTTCTCTTGTTTCCAGGGGTAAAAAATTATAAAGCCTATTCGATAGGTATTAGGTAAGTGAAGGTACGTTGGGTGATTGTTTTTGAGAAATATATTGTTGTGTGAGGTGCTTTAGCTTTATGTCTTGTATTTTGGGCGTTATGTACATAATTGAGAATCATTCGATTTTTATACTGTTCATGAAAACTTTGACAAAATATAGTTGTCTCATATCAAATATTTTTGCCTCTCCAAATAGTAATTTTGATGCGTCTTTAACTGGTTTGCGGTTAAGAATTTTCAGGTACTTTTCCAGCAATACATCATTTTTTTCAGATGTGTTGATGCTATCCCACCCCAGTTGAGAATTCCATATGTTAGTCGCGATTCAATAAGTGCGTGGTAAATAATTCTCATCTGGGTGACATCTAATAATCACTCCCAAGTATTTGACTTTTTCTGATGATTGAATAGTCATATCGTCGCCATGGTTGTCAATTTTTAATGAGTCATACTGAGGCAAGGTATTGGTTTTGATTGGAGCAATCAATAAGTTTACTCAAGTCATGTTGTAATTTCATTTTCAGTTCATCTAAGAAATCGGCATCATACAGAACGGGGCATTATACAGAACGGCTGTATCGTCAGCGAAGCATATTCCCAAAGGTATCGAATGTTAGTGTGCTATTCATGTATGATAGACAGACTATAGTGATCACGGAGCAATCACATGGTGACCAAAAACTTTAATGAAAGGCATAACTTGCAATACATTACCAGTGACAGCCTGGCAAGTTATGCCTGCCTGGCTGTCACTGGTATCATCAGCACCACACCATCAGCGTTATGGCAATCTTTCTAGACCCACCTACTCTCCACATATTTCTGAAGCGAGAGGCTAGATGGACAACTCACAAAATTGTGCATATTGTCAATTGCATGAGACATGCTTATGTAAAGATTAATGGTTTCTCGATTCAAAGGAAAATGAGGATTCATAATCAAGTTCAAACCATAAGTGTCCCCCAATGTGGGTGTTGAGCAAAAAGTTTCGATGCAGTGACATCAATGTTCTTTATCTTCAACGAAAAAATATAGTTGAAGTTGTAGTGGAAACTACCTATTCAGGATTCAAAAAGTATCACATAAACGAATGTCCTTAACTAAATATGGTGAATATCAGGAAAATTGTCTCCACTATTTCAGCCATTTTATATGATTGAAAACCTTCAATAAACAGTTTTCACACATCTTTATCACTCTAACCTTACTCACGGTGACAGCTGGTTGACGGAAAACAAATTTTTATTTTCATTTAATTGCCAATAAAAAAGGAACTTTGGCGGGTATAATAAAACCAAATTCAGAAATCATAATCAAGTTTGAAAATATCAATACATATCATGTAAAACATCGGAAACGAAGTTTCAGATTTCCAAACTAGTTTCAAAATATCGGGAGAGCTTGTATCATTCCTGTGAAAAAGTAAGAACGCCTTTGAAAATTCGTATAATTCAATACGCCAAGATGGGGAGTATTTGCACGAACTACTTAAACACAAATCCTTTGATCCTTAACACCACTTCCTACATCACATTATGATGAGAACTTTACCAACATTTGACACTGTCCCGGAATTCTTCCACATATCTAGTACTCGTGGTTGCCTATAGCAAGACACCGCTAACGGTATTTGATATGAATATGCAGCAGGGAGACATAGAAATAAAATATTTGCATTGTAGCATAATGTGGCATTCTGAGAATGCTACAATTTGAAGAAAATGATTATGTTGAATCTCCTCTGAATGTCAACTACGAACTGCCTTATAAAGTACTGTTCTCGAGTAGAGAGGAATTGATCCTCCGGGAGAAGGAAATATAAAGAGCACATAGATAGTTGTTGGTTCACAGATGGATCAAAAACACCTTTCGGTTCTGGTGCAGGTGTTTTCAGTCGCAGACCCAGGACAGAGATATCAACCTGCCTAGGAACCTATGCGACTGTACTTCAAGCAGAAAGTTACGCTATTGAATTGTGTGCGGAGAGATTGGAAGAATCCAACCTCATGCACAAGTCAATAAAAATATTCTCGGACAGTCAAGCGGCATTGGAATATCTTGGCTCCTACCGAGCAACGTCTAAATTGGTAATAAATTGCCAAAAATGACTCTCCTCGATAGGATGACTTGAAAGTCTGGATTCCTGGTCATACTGGCTGCCGACTCCCTTGCAAAGGAGGGTGCTGCAAGCGGCTTCATAGAACCAGAACCCGTCATTGGCGGCGTTGGAAGATCTTGGCTCCTACCGAGCAACGTCTAAATTGGTAGCAAATTGCCAAAAACGACTTCCCTTGAAATGAAGACTTAACATATTGTCTCTAGTCTGGAATCCTGGCCATACTGGCCCGAAAGGCAATGGGGCTGCTGACTCCCTTGCAGAGGAGGGTGCTGCAAGCAGCTTCATCAGACCAGAACCTGTCTGGCTTTGCCAAACAAACACTGAACACCTGGATGGCAAGAAGATTCATGGACTTCTGGCAGAATCTTCCAGGATTGGCTCACTCCATGGCGTTTTTCACCCTTCGAAGCTTGATACCAAACAGTTGTTGGACTACAGTAGGGATGAACTACAATGTCCAACAGGCCTTCTTACAGGTCACTGTCATTTGAAATCTCATATGCAGAGATTCGGACTGTCGAAAGACAGTGTGTGTGCCTGCCCCGCTGCGGACCGTATCAGGTTTTCAGAGTCAGGCAGAGCCGTACTCTTACCATTTGACCTGAAAGACCACTCTCCATACAAATTAAACGGCTTCGTTAAGAAGCTGAGTTCATTTGGTGGAGTGTGAATAGGTGTGAGCCACAATAAACCCTTATTAACGATTAGGAGCTCGACATTATCTCTAAAAATGTATATAAAAAAGTTATGTGAAATTGAAATTCCAGTGGAAGTTCATTTACGTTTATTAAACGTGTAAGTCTTCAATTCTCATAGCTGAAATTTCATAGACAGTCTTCTTTTCAGCAAATTTTAATAGTTTTTACAAAATAAGTTATCCAGTTTTACTGGACAACAAAAATAATTTACTCTGTCAACAGTAGTAACAAAAAATATTCCGAAATTGGTTCAGCGACAAATATGAAAAAATAACCCACAAAGTGCAGAAAAGGGTTAAAAATGTATGAGTTCAATTCCCGTAGAAT
Source organism: Leptinotarsa decemlineata (assembly GCF_000500325.1). NCBI lineage: Eukaryota > Metazoa > Arthropoda > Insecta > Coleoptera > Chrysomelidae > Leptinotarsa > Leptinotarsa decemlineata. Next base: position 14,583 of record NW_019290832.1, on the reverse strand, counting down.
TCAGATATTTCAGATAATGATAATTTTGATAGTAGAATTCAGTTTTGCCAAACCATGTTTCACCTAGCCCGAAACCATGGCTAACATCCACCTCATTATTTTCTTTTTGTGCGATAGATTCCTGGATACATTTATTGGCAGCTGCATTGGCCTTTAGAATTATCTGATTTGATTCCCCTGCCCATCTTTCTGTGAGAAAATCTGTTGTTAATAGAGCTCAACCTACTGATATTGATTTTTTTGCCTGCCTATCAATTTCAGGTGAAGGTTTTTGAAATAATAGAAAAACCTTGACTGCTGTTTCGAGCATATTTTGAAGAGCTTTAGTTAGTGGGTAAATGTTCACATATGTTTTATCTATTTTACTGAAGATAGGTATACTTCTAATTATTTCCTTTCCATTCAAGAATCTAAACGTAACATCTACCTCCCATATGAGGATTTGAATATCGAGGGCTAAAAATAACCTTAAAACCGTTTCCCTTCAAAATAAAACGAATGTGCCTATCCGAATTTTCGTGTTATTTCCTGAATTGAAAATGTTGAGTGTTGAAAGTTTATTAACGGCATAAATTGACAAATAAAATTGAAATATTCCAGATGAAGAGATCAAATTCTGTTTTCTGAGGATGTATCAAAATCCCAAAACCTCTAAGTTCGGTCCTGTTTACAGAAACCAACCAATATATCCTTTGAATTCTAAAACAGCAAGCGAAAAAAATAGTTTCAATTCAATTATGTAAATGTCTATATTCTCAGTATAATCCCGACGTGAGTATCTCTAAAGTGGATTTCCTCTCAGTAGGATATTTATGTATATTTCCTCCCTTCGCAGACACACACATGTTTTTGGAGTAGTGGCCGGGATATAAAAATCCGAAATCTCATTTTTTAGAGCAATTTTATAAAGTAAATGACACGAAACGAATGCGGTTTCACTAAATGTATTCTTATGTTTTTGGAAAATGTCGCAGAAACGCTATTATTTTATATTTTTCCCATAAAACTGAGGAGTTGGATGGCTTTTTATTATTCCCTCCGATTTTATTTACCATTCATCTTGATGTATACACTACACTGCGTTCGGGAAAAGTGATTTCAGAGGAAAACGAGTATGATGAATGAAAGCATTTAAGGATCAGCTTTAAAATCAACTCGTGAATTGATTGTCGTTGCATCGGTGCTATATATTACCAGTTTCAGTTTGGTATAACAACTTTGAAGAGTTATATTATCCAGTTATGCAGTCATAGAATCATCAAACATGACACTGAAAGATACTTTTCTCTACTCAGTTTGTATTTCAAACATTTGTTGTGGAATAAGAATCAGATATCATTGATATATCTTCAGTATCTTCTGTATAATTCAGTGTTCATATAGAAGTATTTGTTTCGAAAGAATTATTTTCTTTCGTGTAATTCAATGTTTATATGAAAGTAGCTGTTTCAGGAGGACTTTCTTTCAGTTTGTGTCTGAAAGTTACTTCTTTGCATGATCTATACATTCATGTATAGAGGTTCAAATTGATTACTTCCTTCCTTTCTTTGGAAAATTCTCTCATCCCTTTTTTTGTATCAGATGGAGTAGTAGAAAGCCAAAAACTTTCTTTCCCAAAAAATTATTCACTCCTAAAAATATAACCCCTTCAATTCAAATGACACTGAACTATTATGAAATGAATAAAATCTTGGCATTTTTTCATATCAGTTGAAATCTGTTTTTCCGTTAACCAGCTGTCACTAATTCAGTTAGCACTACTAACTCAGTTGAAAAAACTTCTCACTAGCTTCTTTGAGAAATATTGTCTTATACATAAACTTCAGTTTGGTTTCAGGAAAAATCTGGGAACACTTGATGCTACTTATACGGTAGTAAAAAATATCATCGACGGTTTCGAGGAAGGTTTTTATACATCAATCACACTTGTAGATCTCAGTAAAGCGTTCGATTGTGTTTTTCACGATCTTTTAATAAAAAAACTTGAACACTATAGCGTCAGAGGTTCACCTCTCCAACTGATAAAATCAAATCTTACAAGAAAAACTCACAGTGTCTCCGATAACAGAAAACTATCCGACTTACGTGAAATAAAATATGGTGTGCCCTGAGGGTCTGTCTTGGGACCCCTTTCGTTCATTATTTACATCAATGATCTTTTTTACTGCCTTTTTCCGAACACTATTGTCATGTATCCTGATTATGCAACATTGATTAACAGACACTCAGAAGAGGTCCAGAGATACCAGATCACTGGTATAGTAATAATCTACTCTGCCTGAACAGAAACAAAACACAAAACTGAACTTTTTCGCAAATCACATACTCTCAAACGGTGGCACTGTTAAGCTCCTTGGAATAACCTTGGAAGATAATCTCAACTGGTCCGTTCATATAAATGAAATGTGCAAAAAAATATCCAAATACACAAATACACGGGCTATAAGAGTCATAGCTAATGCAGGATATAGGGATCACTGCCGGCCGTTGTTTGCCGAGTATGGAATGATGTCTGTAGCTTCCCTATACGCTTCATTGCTTAAATCGCCCTTCTACCCCCGCGCAAAGTCCTCCGTCGTCTCACAGTAGACGCGACGCGTAATGGCTTAGTGCGATGCGTCAAGTTAATCTTATCGTGATAACTTTTAAATGATTTGTCCAAATTACTTAGTGTAAAAGACAAAGTTTATCCATGATAAATACATGAAACGAAATTGTATCAATTTTTATAAGAATTTGACAGATATTCTNCGAACTAAAAATTCAATGAATATGAATTTCAGTTCTCGCGCACAACTTTGATGCGACGCGCCGTTTTGGTATTGTCTTTGGTGTTGTTTTGGTGCCTAACTAGCATCAATGGAATAATCAGAACGATTCATACTAAAGAAACGCCTAGCATAACAGTAACAGTATCAAAAACTTTGACAATTATTTCGACAAATAATTTGATTTCGCGTTCCTCCATTACTCTATTTCAAAGTAACGACTGGAATAGAATCAAAGAGCTTAAAAACGACAAGAATGGAGATTTCAGAATCGCAGCAAAAAACGATACTTTTATATTTAATATTACTTATCACGCACTTGGTCTACTAGCCGCAAGACATTTTATTGCCTTTTGTTTTCGATTATTAAAAATTTGTTCTCTTCACGTTTGTTATTTAAAAACAAAATTCAATGACTTAAATTCATTTATTTCCAAAATTAAATTTTTTCTCGCTTATCAGAAATACCTATTTTCAAATTACATACTTTCCACAATTGACAAGAAATCTTCATGAAGTTTTGCCGGCTGAAACCTTGTTGTGGTTAACGCCGCCTTTGGCACTTACCGTAAAACAACGTCGTAACATCGAATATTTTGATTGGTACTTACTGGCTATTCAGTTTCTATACCAATCGTGGACACTCTTTCTCGTAATAACTCAAATTCGATATTACTATTTTGAGAGAGTCAAATGAAATACTGTAATAAATTCAGTACTCAGAAAAACATTAAAATTGAGCGATATAAATGCGCTCTGTAGAATAAATACTGCGGTATGATAGATGGCGCTGACATTTTTTATTCTACATATCACATGTTCTATCTTACAGATGTTGTAGGTATAACCCTTGCAAAACAATCAGAAGTTGTAATTCTTTTCTTTCGTCCACTGACAGTGAACGAAACAATGGAATTACGACATGCATAATTAATATAATTTAATCAGCTTTCAAGAATTTTGCTATCATATTTTGGCCGTTGCTGGATAAGTTGATGAACATGAAACTTGTTTTTGTGTACAGAGTTTTCAAAATTAAGCGGTATAGTTTCACAATATTTCTATTATATTAGCGACTAGACCCGGCTCCGCGCGAGTAACAGAACAGACCTAATTTTTTTTCATGGCACGTCACGTCATCTAATCTACGAAGAAGGTTTCCGTCATCACCTGAAGGGCTTTCTTTTGAAGGTATAAGAAGACTGGAAGTGTCGCCCTCTGAAAAGTTCTAGAACATTCGAAAGCATTCCAGATCATTGTGGAATGCTCCATTATCTTCGGAAAGAAGTCTGTAAAGTTCTCTGAGAGTGAAGAATTCATTCTTCAACTCAATATTAGCCACAGTTGCTATGAAATACTACCAACGTGATTGATTTTAACACTATGGATATTTTTCCCAACATTAATACTTCCTTTGTTCAACCTGTTTAGAGTTATGACGAGGAAAGAATACACATGCTACATAAATAAAATAGCGATAAAACGCATACTTTTATTTCATCCTTTTTTTCTACAAGCAATAGAAGAAAGATAAACATATAACGTTTGCGTTCAATAAGCGGGAGCTCTTGTACTTTTAGTACATCGAAGAGAAATACCGTGTGTCTTCGGCAATTTCTTAGATTTTGAGACCAACTGATGACAGGTTTGTTGAAAAGTTTCTTGGGGTTCATTTCTTTTTTATTACAAAAAGAGTTGTGTTCAAGACTAATCAACATTTCGTATTAAACAATGAGTAAATGTTTTATCGTTATACACTTTAACCTCAAAATGTCTCTGTCTTATGTACACATACTGGAAAATTCAAATAGTCAGATATCTGAGTTGAAAAATGGAATATAAAATATGGTTTCACAGAATTATTAATGAAGTGTTGACGAATTTTATGAAATTGACCCAAAATCGTCACATGAAACCCAAACCCCAGAACGTTTCATCAACGCTCGTCGAGAAGATAGCGTTGATGAAACCTGAAATATGATCTACTAAACGAATAAACTAATCGATTTTCTTTGGAATCTGAACTCGTTTGAGGGAAGTTTAAGGTGGTATAGACCACAGTAAACCTTTGAAACTTTGAACCTAACCTAACCTAACTCAAACTCGTGAAATTGAATAAATTCATATTTAATAGCGGGTTCGTACAACAATACCTAATTACTAGTAACTAAAACTATACCTAAGGAAAGTGTCCGGTTTAGGCACATGTTAAATATAACCACATTCATTCTTTATTTAATATGTTACTTAATTTCTGAAAATAACTCCATATGAACAAAAAAATGTTTAACACTCTCATTCATTTTTCTCCATAATTATAAAAAAATATGTTTAAAATATTTCAATTTGACGCATGCCCATTTTCATTTCAACCAAGTTTTCAGTTCTTAGTCTTCTTCAAATTTCCATGAACGATCTCGTTGATTCATTACGAGTATGGCAGAACTGCTAGTTCTTAATCTAAGTCGAAGGAATTGTGTTGCATAAACCCGCTATAAATAATTCTTGAACTCAAAATATAAAGATTATCATTATTTTGTCCTACGCTATTGCCCGATTATTCTAAAACATGAAAGTAGAAGTCTATATTCAAAAACAAACGCGTATTAATATTGTAGTTTTAGCTAACCCGGCGATTTTTGTACTGCTTTACAGTTGGTAAATGTTTCATAGTGTAGGTATATGTGAAGCACGAAGTCAGGCCATACTAATATGACCAGTGTTGCCAGGTTATTTTCACGCATATTCTGTTCAAATGAAGGCAGTAATTTCTATCATTTATAGTCATATAACAATCATTATAGAAAGTGAACTGAGTTATCAATTTTCGAATAGTACAACAGTAGATACAAACTCATCACTTCATTATTACATTACACAATTTATTATCATACAACAGCTTGTTACCAAATTCATCTATTTATAAAAAAGATATATAATTTTTTTCTTAACTTGTGTCATTATCAAGGTTGGTACTGATTGAATGTGAACTGACGTCACTCAACCATGCATTGTTATTCAAACTAAACAAGTTTGAAAATTTTCAGCTCAATCGGTTGAGGATGCTTCATTATTCAGTTGCAAGACCTGACCCGAACTAACATACATTGCAAGTTGAATAAAAGCTGTAAAATACGGAGATTTTACAATATCATATCATAAAGGGTATTAGCAACAAGTTTCAAAATCTTTCTAAAACTAAAACAGATCAGAATCGTGCAGCTGCCTCCCTAAAATTCATGAAAAAATTGTCAGAAGGGCAAATATAGAATTATTTTGAGAATAACAGTTTTCTACCCCCACCCGCTCAGGTTTCAGGTCAAGTTATAGTTGTTCAACAGCTTTTCTAAAAAATACTGACATCCACAGAGAAAGTAGAACCCAGTCCCCTCAATTGTTTTAAAGTGTTTGACACCACTGACCATTTGATGATTGAATGTACTAAACTCTCAAGGAGATAAATGAATCATACTGTCAGTTCGGTGGTTTTGAACCTACTTAATGCCAAGTAATTACTTGTCTCAAATACCTAGTAGATGGAAAAGATTTCAACCAGTAATATTGTTGAAATCCATAAAGATGAATTATGATCACAATTATATTATTCATTTCATCCGGACGATCGTCAAGTTGTCTAACACAATTTAATTGTGAATTACGCAATTATTAAACTAAAACTATATGAAAAAGTCAAAGTAATTAATTGCTTATTCATAGTGAACATTTCAATATTTACATTCTACATACGTAAAAAGACCCAATACTGGTTCTCTGCCCGGGAGGTTTCGGTTTGGGAATCGGAATAGATCGGGATACATACCCATAATGAAAATGATCTCCGTCCGCCACTGTCTTGTCAATTTTTAGAAGTTGCAAACTCTACACATGCAATACTTAGATGGCGCTTTTTGCACAACATTCTCGGAAACTCACTTAAGCTAAATTTCTATGCCAAATATCAATTTTAACATTTGTTTCGTGGATGTGCAAATGCACGTAAATTATAAAATTGTATGCATGTCTTCACATACGTAGGTTCAATCCTGCATATTTCTGAAGGGGCTCGTCGGTGGATTTTCTCGTTAAAATAATAATACACAATAATAGAAGGCTTACTGTACATATATAAAAAAATTCAGAGCTATGTTGAAACTTGTGTCGAGTGATTATTCATTTTATCCGTTTGAAGGTCAACTACAGACAAAAATTAATTTTTCTATAGAAAATTTCTAAAACGGAAAAAAATAAAACTCATATGCAGTTTCGTTGTTGAAGTCCAGAAGGACACCACAAGAACATTTTGTACAAAAACTGCTTCTGATCTCAATTCATAAAATTCTATAAAAATAAATGTTTTAAACTAGAACACAGAAGCGGAGATACTTGAAAAAATTTGCTTTTGGGTTAGTTTATTTTCTTGTTTATTTTGTATAACAAAACGTGACTGAATGTACATAAACTCAAACAGTTCATAAAATTTAGATCCCATTAATATTGAAGAACGAATATTGCTTTGTGAGATTTTGACAACTGGGGTTCCACAGGGATCTACTTTGGGCCCTCTACTATTCAGTTTGTATACTTACATTATAGTAAAACAAATTATAAAATGTGGTATGCATCTAAATACAGATGGTACAGAGCTCTACTAGTCGTTCCCAATTGAACAGGTGAATCAGGCATACGTCGAATGGGAAATGTAGTTCTTTTATAACATCATCTGAAAAACACTGTCTTGTAATTATTGCAAAACAATTAAAATGTAGTGTTTTCAGTCCTAGTCAGAAAAAGAGAGCGAAAATATATATTGTAAATACTCATATCAATATAACAAAATATGCTTTCACGGCCAGAGACATGATTCAAGGGAAGACAATCCGGGCTGGTAGGCCGTGGTCGAACGGAACCTGGAACCTAAACATTTCGTCTGCTACTGTGGCAGACATCATCAGTGGTAGTGGAAGGAGCATTTACCGCGCGGCTAAAGGTTATATCTCTGAGTCCCAGCACCGACTGACTGATTCTGATTGGTCGTCATTGGTACTATATTGTTCTGAATGGTCCACCTTGATGACAGGTACACTACTGGTGGAATGTCGATTGGAGTTGTATACTAGTTTTTTTTTGGCCTTCTTGAGTACTGGATAACACATTCTGTTCACATGTAGAGCTTCTTCTTTTCTGTTGAAATTGTTGGGATGCTTGTAGATCTCAATATCCTTCCAATGAAGTCGTGCGTGGTAATGCGTCGAATTAGAGAGCACAGCAGTTCCTTCGTATTTCTATTAGGGCGTGTTCTGCAATTGCGGATTTTTCCAGGCAACTAGGCTTGTGTTTTTATAACTGATGTTAATGCTGAATTTTGTAGTTCCCATGTAAACTGATTCACAGAAACAGGAAATCCTGTGAAAACCGGCGGTGTCAGACGCTTTTTTTGTCTTTGGCCAATCTGAAAGTGATACCTAATCGATAAGTTGCCTTGTAAATGGTCCTACGTGTGAATATTAATGGGAACGTTTGAACAGTTTTCCGATACGATCTGTGACTTTGTTTATGTAAAGCACAGCCTATATCAATTCAACGTGGAGTTTCAATTGGATGATTGTTTTCTTATTTTTTTTGAGGTTATGTGAATCAGTGGAGTGTGGCAATACGTATTAATGTATTTATTAGTTTTAATGTGGATTTTCATCAAGTATCGGCCAGTTCTGTTCATTTCGGTTTCTTGTATTTCTTGTTCATTTCGGTTTTTTGTATCTATTCATTGTATTGGTGAGTTTCATTCGATGTACATAATAATTCAGCAGAGTTAGAGTACAGTCACTGTCATAATCATAATATTAATGAATCTAAGAATTTTTGTAGAATCATTTGTGTATAGTTTTAATATTCAGTCACAATCATATTCGAATATAGGAATAGTGCCGACTTGAGTTTGCTCACACTTTATATCAATTTCATTTTTGTTATTTTCAATTGTTAAAACGAATTCAACCCTTCGTGTCACTGGGTTACACGACTCTGGCAATTATGATTTGTTGCGATGACCAATGGCCACCTCTTAACGTTGACAGAGGACCATCTGCGTCCTGAGGTCGACCAATAAATTATTAAAGTTATTATATGACTAACGACTGCTCGATTTGCTAGCCGACAACCCTTCCATGCAGTCTCTTTGTCTTTGTCAATTTTCAATTAGGATCGGGATTTGTGACATTACTAATGGGGATTATGCTGGGATATAGGTTTTGTTTCATGAATTGGGATTGATATTCAATATTTTATTCATGAAAATAGTATTTAACAAAAGTACAATTATTATCATGTGTTCTTTTTCAGATTAGACGATAGATCAAATCGCCATATGTCTAAAGAAACAGTTCGAAACCCTATTGATTTCGCAACCCAGCTTTAAGTTGGTATAACTGATAAAAATATTTACGTAAGTACTTACAATAATTAATTACCACCAAATTTATCGAAAAATTACTTTTGTCTGTGATCTTACATTCCATGCAAATGATCATTTAGTCATTTCACATTGGAAAAAAGTGTAATTTTTTTGTGTATTTCATCATTTTGAGTGTACTTTTCCGTTATAATGACACTTGATAGGTAAATGTGTCGAATGAATATATTTTGCGTTATTACTATAGGTTAGGTTATGTTAGGTTCGAAATGAGTGGGTCTATTTGACCTTCCACTGCAACCCACACGGGTTTATTTTGGCTCACACCTCTTCCCACTCGACCAAATGAACCCAGCTTTTTTCATCAGTTCGGACTTCCATTGTCTAATATAATATAAATTGATTTGAAAACCCTGAAAAAACAATTGAAAAATTAATAAGATTAACCGAAATTTACAATTTTTTTAAACGAAAAAATGAAATTACAAATAAATAACATACAAACAACAACCAAACAAATAAAAATTAAAATATTAATCCAGAGATTCAGCCACTCAGAAATTGTCCAGATATTTACTACCAATAATTAAACCACTGCATCATCTTTTGTGAAAAATTCAAGGCATTTCATTGAACTACTAGGGGAAATCGAAGTCAAAGGGCAGGATCAACTGATCATTTTCGACGTGGAAAGCCTCTACACCAACGTTCCTGTCGCAGAAGCACTTCAAATCATACAGAAGAAGCTATCCGAAGATGGGGACCTGAAAGATAGAACAAACTTACCGATACAAGTAATCATGGAATTACTTGGATGTTATGTACGAAACTGCTATTTCTAAATGAAGGACGAATTATTTACGCAAGATGAGGGACTACCAATGGGATCGCCACTTTCACCGGTTTTCCCCAACATATACATGGAGTGGTTCGAAACTCTGGCCATTGAGGAAGCCCACAAGAAGCCCCGAGTCTGGTTGAGATACGTAGACGACACCTTCATAATATGGAACCATGGGAATGCAGAACTGGACACTTTCCACAAGCACAACAACGTAAGTCCTTCCATCACTTTCACAATGGAGAAGGAAGTCCACAACGAATTTGGAAGTCCGAACTGATGAAATTCAACCACCTTCAAACAAACCCAACTTCTTAACGAAGCCGATTAATTTATATGCTGAGTGGTCTCAAACCCAGCTTCCTAACGAAGCCGATTGGTTTATATAGTGAGTGGTCTTTCAGGTCAGGTGGTGAGAACGGCTCTGCCGAACTCTAAGAACCTGATTCAGTCCCCAGCAGGGCAGACACAAAGTATGTACTCTGCTGTTTCATCATTTTCCAAACAGAGGTGACACACACTGTCTTCTGACAGTCCCAGTTTCTGCATATGATGATTCAAATGACAGTGACCTATAATAAGGCCTGTTAGACATCGTAGTTCATCCCTACTGTAGTCCAACAACTGTTTGGTATCAAGCTTCGAAGGGTTAATAAACGCCTTGGAGTGAGCCAATCCTGAAAGGTTCTGCCAGAAGGCCATGAATCTTCTTGCCATCCACGTGTTCAATCTTTGTTTGGCAAAGCCTAAAGCGATGCCAATGACAGACAGGTTCTGGTCCGATGAAGCTGCTTGCAGTACCCTCCTTTCAAGGGAGTCAGCAGCCTCATTGCCTTCCAGACAATCTGTTGAGTCTTCCTTTCGAGGAGAGTCGTTTTTGGCAATCTGCTACCAACTTAGACGTTGCTCGTTAGGAGCCAAGAGCTTCCAATGCCACTTGACTGTCCGAGAATATTTTTATCGACTTGTGTATGAGGATGGATTCTTACAATCTCTCCGCACACAATTCAATTGCGTAAATTTCCGCTTGAAATATAGTCGCATAGGTTCCTAGGCAGGTTGATATCTCTGTCCTGGGTCTGCGACTGAAAACACTTGTACCGGAACCGGAAGGTGTTTTTGATCCCCACTTGTGAACCAACAACTATCTGCTCTTAATATTTTCTTCTCCCGGAGGATCCAGTTATCTCTACTCGGGAACAGATCTTTATGAAGCAGTACGTAGTTGACAGTTGGAGGCATAAAGTCAGAGGTCATTTCCAGAATGCTGTGACTCCAGTGTCAACCAACAGTCTGTTGCAGTCTGCATTTGTGCAATTGGCAATAAGTCTATACGCAGTCCATCTAGCCTCTCTCTTCAGAAAAATGTTGAGAGGAGGTAGATCTAAAAGGATATCCATGGCCGCTGACGGTGTTGTACTGGTGGCACCGCTGATAGCACCACTGATAGCCAGACAAGCCTGTCTCTGCAAGCCAGAAAGTTTCGCCTGGGCCGTTGTTACTATAACTCATCGGTCATTATTCCGCACTTGATCGTGTAAACGTGTCAACATTTTGTTCCATTTCTTCATCTCTTGTCGTCGACTATAAAAAAATTATTGCAGATAATTTAACACATTTTGTCTCGGTAGTGTGATGCGTAAAACCAAGAAATCAAAATAGTTGGCTCATTCAGACTTTAGAAAAATGCTATTTCCTAGATCCGCCCTTGATTTTGAGATTTTTTATTATTATTATTATGGCATCGACTACTGAGGTCATTAGCCATTTTGTAGTATACGGTAACTGTTTATATTTTGTTGAGAAGGTCTGTTGCTTTCAGAAAGTTCAAAACATTTCTTATAGCTTTGGTACTGAGGCAAGTTCTGATATTATCCGATAAGTTATATCGTTGTCGATCGTCTTCATATTGGTGGCATTCTAAGAGAAAGTGTTTAACCGTCATCAAAGTTTGGCAATTTTCACAGGATGGTTGTCTTTGTCTTCTCAGTATATAAGAGGATGTTGAGTTCGTATGTCCTATCCTAAGTCGTGTTATTATGACTTGTTCTCTTCTCGTTAGCCCTTGTGGAAGTCTCATGGCTGCGATTTAAAGGTTTGATATCTTTCAATTTTGAATCGTTGTTTGAGATGTTTTTTTTCAAAGTTTTGTGAATATCCTTTTTTATTTGTTTCTCGTGTATGCAGAATTTCCATCTCCTGACTTATAAAATCTCCCCTATAAATTGTAACCAATAAACCACAAATCACTAGTTCCGTGATGAGTTTTCAAAATGAAAAAACCCACAAGTGTGTAACATTTTGATGGGATTAAAGAAGATACTTAAAAACGTGTACAATATAATCCTGTTTAATTCATCCTGTCTCTCCTTCGGCACAGACTCTGGTTAGTAAAGCGTATGAGTAATTGTTACGGAATGGCGCTTTCATATAAAACAAGTATTGAATAAAGCAGCACGTTACACGGGAGGGTTCGAATATCAACTCTACATAGCTTTCTCCAATATTCGTTACACGAACTCCCATTTTATTCGCATATTATATGTATATATCTCATACATATGTGAAAGTGATCCGGATACTGGACTGATTCGTCAGTAGAAAAAAGTAACATTTTTTTCAATTTATACCACTCTTTGGGTTTCAGAAATTGATTGATAGATTGTCTCCCTAAGTCTGGAATGTTGTACAGTAACTATAAGGGATCAACCTGATTTGATCGACATTTGTCGTCACCTTCAATCACGCTATAACTAATATTCAAGTATATATTCGAACGCATCAGAGCCTTATGAATAGTGGCTACTATACAGAATCAGGAACGCGTACCCACCACTGAACTTATTCATAGGAATACATCCGTGTTGATACTTTAATCCGTACTTTATAAGCAAACTCCTTCAATCGTATTTCAAGCCATCAATGCGTCCAAAAGGGCTCCTCACGATTAACTCCAATATAATACGGATGGATAAATACATTTTGAAGCTCCGCAAAATAATATTAGATCGCTTCACTAATCGCTGATCTTGTCAATGGTGTTTAAAGCTCCATGTTTTTAAAAACTGCATGATTTTGGAAGAGCAAGCTAATAATAAACAATAAATTGATAGTAAAAATACATTTTGGAAACAAACTTTTATTTCTTTGGAAATAAGAAAATTAAGTTGAAATTAAATCAAACCTAGCATCAATTTACATTACAGAATTCATATGATATAAAACTTTTCGAGAGATTTACNCTTTATTTTTATTTAATTTTTGTTCAATTGTTCTATTTTTACTTGTATTTTATTTCACTCTTATTTCATTTCAGGTTTTTGCTTGATATAATTTTTATCTTCATCCATTCATTTTTTAATTCTTCTGTTTTAGGTATCTCAGGGATTTCCAATCATTTTATATATTAGACAATGGAAGTCCAAACTAGTGAAATTAATAAACTGATGAGTTTGATTTTAGAATATGATAGAACTGGCGTATGCTTGGGAAAATGCATCATGAAGTGTTCAAAAAACACATTTTAATGTGTGATTTCCTCTTGAAAGTTCACAAAACCGCGACACTTGTTTCGCTCTACGATGAATGTATTTATTTTAGCGTATTGAACAATATTCATATGTCAAAATATATTTTCGGACAGAAAATCAACCCCCACTCTGTAGATAATTTTCAAAGAAAAATCCACAATTCTTTTAAATCTTGTATGGATATAGCGACTTTCTTCTTATTAATATATTTATTTATCGTACTCAACAAAACTCACATGTCGAAATACTTTTTCGGGCTGAAATTCAACCCACACACGGTATATAATAATTTTTATAGAAAAATCCATAATGCCTTCGATATTTTTTTTGTAAATATACCTATTTATCGATTTCGTCAGGCATAAAATGAACCTCCACCCTCTAAATAATTTTCAAAAAGAATTCCGTAACCCCTTCAAAACAATTTTCAATATGCGGTTTCTATAACATTTTTTTATATGACGAGATAGATCCATGGTTGCTTTGAAAAAAAATGTGCGAAATCAAACTCATTCCTCGAACTAGACTGAAGCGAACGACAAACATGTTTCGACTTCTGAGAGTTGTCGTTCGTAGGGGTGCGACAGCTGGTTAACGGAAAAACAGATTTTAAACAGATTTTAAACTTCAATAGTGAATTTAATGTTTTCATGAATTTTGTTGATATCCCTATAAAAATTATCTAATTGTTTTGGTATGTAAAACGTTTCAATATTTCAAATTTTACTAAATTCAAAAAATCTAGGGTTTTTTGACATAGTCGATACGGTCAATACCAACCACAGTGTTGCCTTTATCTGCTCTAGTCAATATAACATCATTTTTGTTAATTTTAATGCGTATTGATTTCACAAGTTTCAATTCATTCATTTTACGCCTTAGACGTAAAATAATATCATTTAAATTCTTTGTACAAATCGGGACAGATGAAAGCGCCCAAGAGCAGGGACGCGCCGTCCATATGGGCAAGGTCGTGCGGCGCACGACGGCGCCAAGGCGTTAAAGGCGCCCTTTGAGTTGGCAAAATTGAATAAA